>PVKE010001954.1:0-89889 GCA_004027555.1 Craseonycteris thonglongyai
CCCAATCATTTAATTCCCATCTTATTTCCTTATTGAAATTGTTTTACACACACACACGCACGCCTAAAGCTTAAAAATACCCTGCCTTTGATTTTCTCTCCCGTCCTAGATCTAACAACATCACAGCATGGTTCCCATTACTACAGAAGCAATAAACTTGGCTTTGCTTGATCAACTGGTGATTCTGGTGCTCTCCTCAGGGAGTCGGCAAGCAGACTACTGCAGTTCTAGTCATCCCAGGTTACCATACCAAATGTCATACATGGAATGGCTTAAACAACATAATTCTATTTTCTTGTAGTTCTGAGGCTGGAAGTCCTGGATCTGAGTACCAGCATGGTCAAGTCCTGGTGAGAGTTCTCTTCCTGACATGTGACCTGTCACCTTACCCTTGTGTCCTCATGTGGTGGGTGAGGGGAAGAGAAGCAAGTCCTCTGGTGTCTTCTTTAATAAAGGCACTGATCCCATTAAGACCTCTCAATCTAGTTATTTCTCAAAGGCTCCATCTCCAAACGCCATCACATCTGAAGTTTAGGACTTCAACATATAAATCTGGAAGGGACACAATTCCGTCCATTGCGCCCACTATCTTGACTGAGGATGAGTGTAACATCGTAGGTTTGGTGAGGTGGAGAGCCTGAGGAAGATTGTTTCCCTGAGGACTCTGTGAAGCAAAGACGCCATGTCATCCTTGAGTTGCCTGCCTTTGACCTTTTCAGAATGAGTTCCATACATTTCAACCGTTTTATGCCACCATTATTTCTTATTCTCAGCCTAACTTCAACTGACACATGAGGATGCAAATGCTGGCTGCACTTGGAAATGCCCAGGTGCGCTGGAAGGTCTCCATAATGAAGACTGACGGACTGGTTCTTATTCTACAGACACACCAGCCATGGGGACTAGTTACTCATGTCAAGTGGTGAGGGGAGATGGCCTGGCCTAGGCAAATCTCTGACCAAGCTTTGGCTATTTGAGTTACATTAACCAAGACTGGGGTCTGCTCTACACCTAGCA
Organism: Craseonycteris thonglongyai; assembly: GCA_004027555.1. Taxonomy (NCBI): domain Eukaryota; kingdom Metazoa; phylum Chordata; class Mammalia; order Chiroptera; family Craseonycteridae; genus Craseonycteris; species Craseonycteris thonglongyai. The sequence goes on from PVKE010001954.1 coordinate 1,018, forward strand.
TTTCAGAATTTAACTGTGAGAACACAGCAATTGTCCAACTCCCTAGGTATTTCCTTGACTCTATCACACAACATAGTTTTAAAATGCCATCTGCCCTAAGTGTTGTGATCCACATTAAAAGCATATTTGGGTATGTTTTCTTTTGGATCTAATATTTCTCCTTTAAATGTCATGTGGGAAATAAATGAAGGCCAACCAAACAAGGGCGTCAGCCAGCATCACTTGAATTTGGCAGAGACTCCAAGGCAAGCAGGAGTGGGAAAGCATCACAGCCAATAAAAAGGGTGGCTTCCAGGCTGCACTGACTGGTCAGCGGGCATGAGGAAACCGTAGGTAGGCAAACTAGAAGAGGGGCACCCAATGTGATTGGTTAGGGGGTCTTATATTTGGCTTTCTCCGGTTGGTCCTAAGCTGGAAGCAGGGACAGATATTAGGAAAGCTGTAAGTTATTAACCAGGTTCTGGCCACTTGGGGCCAACTCTTACACAGGTTACTGTTCGGCTTCTTGGACTGTTGGCTACAGATAATGGTCTGCTACCCTACAAATCTGACTTGTAGATGGGAGGCTGGCTTTCTGGGCTGCTTACTGGAGATCATGGCTTGGTTTTCTGCTGCAGATTGTGGGCCAGAGTTCCATTTTTATGAACTATTTTGATGGTCTGGCAATTGTCTATATATTATCTCTCAAACAACACAGAACACACAACCTGATTTTGTCCAAGTGTCTGACAATGTTACATTTTGCCTGAGCCCGTGCTCCTGGAAAACAGTGACAGTCAAGAAATCCTCCCATTATTTAGTGTTTCAGGAAAATGACTGACTGGGAAGAGCCATCCTTCCCCACATGACTTAGGTAAGACTCACCGGTGGCCCTCGGGTGTTTACCAATGACAAGGCCAGACACAGACCCTCTCAATTCTTTGATTCATACATTAGCTGAACTTTTATATACACTGATCGATCTGGAAAAATACTTAACATAACTTGATCAAACTTTAGATGAGCCTCCATGCCCCAAGCCCTTAAACTCTGAGCTATCCTCAGCCTGAGCCAGCAATGGATCTCTTTATTATAATGGACACTGCTGAGAATTTGGCAGGCCTCAAGGGAACACATTCCCTGACTACCTGTCCAGTTATGACACCTGCTCACACACTCCCTCATACTGGTTCTTTCCAGCCTCATTTACTCCTATCTACATAGCCTTTGAGATGTTTACGGATCTATGGTCTAAACATTCTCCTGCAATAGTGCCTGTCTTCCTAGTGCAGTAGCACCCTTCCCCTAATTGCAATTGTCTTTTCAAATAAAGTCTCCCTATCTAACTGGATTTGTACTTTATTTAATGTCAAAAATCCCTGTGGTATCCTCACAGTCCCATCCCACCTCCTTGCAATGGGTTGAAGGGCAATGTCTTGAGAGGCAACCTGAACCTTCTACCATGTTGAAAGACATCTATAAGCACATCCCCAAAAAAGGAGCAATAAAGAGGTGTTTTTACGATGTTAATAGAATGTAGCGTGAGACATGTCAGTCAATAAGATGTTCAATTTTTCCCCCTATGCTTTCTATCTTCCTGCTAGATGTTAAGAGTGTGAAGAATCTGGTTGCGGCCTCCAGCTGGGCAGCTCTAGAAGCCAGGGGGGAGGGCGGATATGTTCACCTCTGTGGTCCTCCCACCCAATTCCTCCTGTGGACCCCAGAGGAAAAGGGGAGGAGGCAGGGCCAAGACCCAACTCAGTCCTTATTTAATAATGAATTTCAAATGGACTTATACCTCAAAGGACTAGATGCAATCATGGCAGCAGGTAATAGTCTCAGAGAGAGGAAGTACTTAACATTTAATTGTAAATAACCCGACAGCATAAAAATAAAAAAAACTGTAAACGGGGGAAATATTTGCCACACATATGGCAGATAAGTGTAATTTCTTTACTACAATTTATACAAATCAATTCTTAAAGGTATCAACAACTCAACAGAAAAAAACTACAAAATACAAATAAGCAATTCACAGTAAAAAAGAAATACACATGGCTTTCACACACGACACACAATAGCCAGTTTCATTCATAACTGAATACAAAACAAGAGAGCAGTTTTCATGTATCAGATCAGAAAACAATAGCTTTATAGGGGGCTCAGGGAAATGGTTATTTTCATACACACAATGGAAGTCACATTTGCAATTTCTATCAGAATATCTAATGCACTTACCCTTTATCAGTTTATCCTGCAACGTGTATACATACCAAGGGGAGAGTACCAGGAAATTCAGCATGGCCTTGTTTGTATTAGCAAAAGACAGAAAAGAACCTACATGTCCACCGACAGGGCACTCACTATATGAATCATGGTGCATCCACACAATAGACGATCACACAGTGGTGAAAAAAGGAATGAGGTAGATCTTATAGGCTAATATAGAACCATCTCCAAGACACAAGTGAAAAAGCAAGGTGTAGACAATGTGTACCCTAAGTTCCTGTGTGTGCATGTGGGATACATAGGATGATAAATGTGTGGCCTACCTCTGGAGGGATCGTCAGTAACTTTCTTACCACAGCTCTCTCTGGGGTACCCCTACCTGGGTACGCTGGGCTGGGAGGGAGCTGTACACGTCACTGCTTTTATACCACAACTCCTAGATGAGGAGCGGGGTCCTCATTTGAGGAGGCACGCTGAGGGAGGAGGTTGGAGAAGGGGCAGAGGCCTTGGCCTGTTATTACTGGCTTGGAAAAGGAGGTAAGAGAACTTCCCTCCTGAGGTGAGGGTTAAATAAGATAAAGAACATTTGGCATTTAGTGGGGTGCTCAGCACACAGGAACCCCATAAGTAATGGGGTAGTTACAGCCTTCCTATTGCTAGGACTTGGGTCACCACCCATACTCTCCTCCCAATGCCACAGGGGTGTTAGCCACTGTTAACACAGAACACAGGGGACGAGTCCCAAAGAGGCACAAGGAAATCAGGGCCTCTCAGGCCCGGGCCAGACCCTATTTGTCACATGTCATGTCTCACCAGGGTGTGGAGGCTTGGATATCTGGCTGGGAAATTTGCGGCTTGCCCCTAAGGCCTACTCATTCCATCTGTCCCTTCTCTGGCCCCCTGCCAACGACTGGGTCAGCATCCCCTGATCTTTCTTGGACTCTGAAAAAGCTTCCATGAGGTCTCCAGGACTCATTCCCCATCCCCTCACCACCCTAGCCTCCAAACTCCAGCCACAAGTCTATGTCACAAACACTGAGGTCACATATACTCTGCAGCTGAACGCCTTCGCCTGGCGCTAGATCCTTGGTAACTGGACACTATTTCTCCAGCCCCTTACTCTGCGGCTCCCCACCACCCACTCCACACTCCACAAAAACATCTCACCACTCAGCACAAGCCACGATCTTTCTCTTTTATTATGATCTTGCTCTTTTAGTATTAACTTTTACCCTGATAATTATAAGAGATTCAGGCGCATTGTAGAAACTGTAAACACAGGAAAATTTAACTACTGTTAAAACCTGATATACTTATTTCCTTCCAAACTTTTCTATGCATGTCCATTTTAGAAAACTGGGCTCTCTGTACACACATTTACGGTAAATATGTAGTTTAGCACTTTTCACTTAATATTGTGAAACTTTATCATGTCACTAAAATTCTTTGAATTATGATTTTTAGTGGTTACATAGCATCCCACCATATCATAGTTTAGTCACCTGGGTTATTTCCAATGTAAAATAACATTGACAAGTACACAAACCATTGTGAAAATATTCATTTTTAGGACAGCTTTCTACAAGTGGTACTACTGTGTCAAAGCATATCAGCATTCTTTTTAAAATGGTTGAGCTGCCCCTAAAATGATAATGGGTTAATATGGTTTAAAAAGTATAAATAAGGATGGGATCAGGGGAGCAAATTCCTAGATGTAAAATGGATGAAGTAGTAACTGAGCAAATCAGATGGAAGGAATAACAGTGTGGAACACTTGCTGAGGGCAATATATTGGAAGGAGGTTGCTGGGCTACCCTGCCAGCCCTCAGAGCGACCTGGCACTTGGAAACTCCAGGTGTGATGAAGGCTGAGAGGGAGCAGTGGACCCAGAACTAAGGGCATTCACCGAGAATCTGTGCTAACCCTTGACTCCCTTCTCTCCCACTCTTTGAGAAGCACTTACAGCATCCAATCCCCAGACAAAACATCAGAGGATGTTTTTGCTAAAGAAATAGAAGAGCGCCAGACAACAGATACCTGCATTTGGGCAGTTAGAGGTTTCCAGGGAAAACAGCTTGCTCTCTACGAAGCATTTTAAGGGAAGGGTTTTACTGGGCAAATCCTACTCTCACACAGAGGTTGCAACTGGGCTTTTGATATATACACAAGATCCAGGCATGTGTGTATCAATAAGAATCACAACATATCTGAGTGACGTCTCCAATGAGAGTAAACAGAGAGAAAAAGGACTCAGCAGCAGGGGCATGAAGGAGGTCAGATAATTCATGTGACAGAAGAGATTTTTAAGAATATTCAGATTTAAGCGGTACCTCTAAAATGACACTAGTGTGCTACCAAAAAAAAAAAAAAAAAAGGAACATGAAACAAGGCTCTTAGAAATGAAACTAATTACCACCCCCAAAAATTTACTAGACAGGTAAAAGAAACAATCAAGGTACTCTCCCAGAAAATGGCACAAGGAAATGGAAATAAAAGAGGAAGAAGTTGAGGATCAATCCAGAAGGTCCAACATTCAATTGACAGGAATTTCAGAAAGAAAATAGGAAAATAAAAAAATGGAAAGGATGGAATTGTCACATAAATAACACAAGAAAACTTCCAAGAGTAGAAGTACCTGAGTCACTAAATTGAGAAATTTCACTGACTACGTTAAAAAATTGAGTACACTGAGGACAAAGAGGAGACTTTAAAAACTTCTGGGGATGGAGTAGGGGAACAGATCACAGTAATGGAAATATTATTTATTGATTGTCAAATAAATAAGGATCAGGCTGGAATCAGACATCACAAACTTCTGGGGAAATTTTTCAATCTAGAATTCCAGAGCCACACTACCAATCAAGTGCGAGGGCAGTTTCTAATACATTGACACTCAAAAACTTTGCCTTCCTCATACCCTTTCTTGGAAGTGACTTGAAGATGTGCTGTAGTAAAAGAGGAAATTAATAAAAAGAGGAAGATGTGGAATCCAGGACACAGCAGAGCCACTAAACAGAACCGTGGGCAGAAAACCAAGGACAGACCAAAGCAGGTGGCAGGAGGTCTCAGGAAGGGAAACAGAGGAAAAAGGAGGACTCAACAGAGTGGCTGGATGGAGAACTTGGAAGTAACTGAGGATGTGGTCAAAGCAACTAGTACAAGGGGAAAAGAAAGGCAACTAGAACCTCCGGGAAAATAAAATGTGTTCTAAACAGGAAATACAATCACAGGAAGCTATTCAGATCTGTAGTAAACATTTACTGAATCATAACATTCATGCTCTTTATTTTCAATTTTTAGAACCAATTGATAACCAAAGCATAAAGACTAACTATGATTACAGAGTAGAATTCAAGAATTATCAGACCTGACATTGTCAGAAGCAGAAATGTAGAAAGAAAAAGGGCAGTGTGTATCCCATGTCTTACAAAATGAAGAACTGAGATACCGTTTATAGTTCAGACAATAAAAACTAAGTGTGTAAATATAATTTTTTTCCTGATTATAGAAAATATGGAAATTACAAAAAAGAAAAAAACCCACCTAAGCTCTACAACTTACCATCTACAGAACATGTCATTTAATCACTTGTAACCTTCTCTTATATTTCCTTTAGGTAATTTATCTATATACTTCTAAATAATATATATAGTATACCTAACAGCAGCATTATGTGAGAACTGTACTATACACACAATTTTGAGTCCTGATTTTTTTCAATTTAAAGCATAAAGTAAAACCCTGGATACGTATGTCATGCTCTTCTTGATTTCTAAATATACTTCTAAACATGCCCTCGGTCATAGGGCAATCAGAGTTGTCCCAGAGATGGGGTTTGACCCGAATCTTACAAGAAACCTAAGGCTAGGTAAGTAGACCGGGCTGGGTGGGGAGTTACTACAGGCACCGAGGATGGTGGGAACGAAGGCACATAGAGCAGGACCGTGCCTCCAGGCCACAACACACAGTGCACAAGAAGTGGAGAAGGGGAGGATGGCCGAAAAGCGTACGGAGAGCTTAGTAAGTCACGTTAAGAGATCCAGACACGTTCCCATAAAAGACACAAGAAGCGGGTCGGGCAGATCTTGTTTGTGCTGATACCGTATTTGCCAGAAAGAGTGTATATTTTTGTCATGAACCTATGAAATAGGAAGCCAGGGCTGCCTCCTGGGTTTCCAGTCTGGGTGTTGGAAAACTGATTTGCTAAGGGAGGAAAACCAGCAGATGCAAGATTTAGACAGTTTTGTGTCAGGACAATCTCTTTAGAGATTTGTAGTCTCACCTCACTTTAAAAAAATGTCACTGGTGGTGTGCATCCCCAGGTGAGACTTCAGGCCCCAAGACCATCCATGGATTGGCCTCAGGAGACTGTATGTTCCTACAAACGAGCACAACACTGAATGCACAATCCGCACTCCTCCAGAGGCGGATCCGCAACCACCATCAGCTCCTCAAAGAGGCTGGAACTCGAGAGGTTATGCACATAACCTTGCTTGGAGAAGCAAGTGGAGAGGTGACAGCTGTGAGAGGACAGCTGCCTGGGCCAGGGAGGGAACCCACAGTGCAGACGGAGCAGCAGCTTTGCCCAAAGATACCTCTTTCTGAGCCTGCAGGATTCATGGCAATTGTGTTCATTAGTGTGTGTGTGGTCTCCCTGTGCCCCTAAAGCACAGATACAACTTCACGATCACTTTCACACCACTGTGGTCTCATCTGAGGGTGAGGGCAGGTTTCCTGGCTCCACCGTTATGCCCACCACAAGGCAAGGCTGACAGCTCCAAGCAACTTAAGAAAATGGGGTTTCAAAGCTCCCATCCACTTCTAGCAAGGCCAGCCAAAGGAGAAGGGAGATGGCCCAAGGAAAAGGAGATCCGAAGCCAACTTTGACAACAGGGGCTGTTACGCATCTCCTAACAGAAGCCATACAGAAAAGGGTTGATGGTAGTTCATTCTGAGGGCTGGGAATGAATCGGGAAGGACAGTTATTAGTTGGGGAAGGATTTGATCTGTTTAGTAATCTACTAGGCTCACATGATTTGTGCAGGACCAGAGGTCCTGAACCTGGGTGCAGGTTTGTGGAAGCCCAGAGCTGGAGATGAAATACAAGCAGAAATGTAAAGTCACTTTGTTGAATGAGGAACATAAACGCATGCTGTATAAAACCTGGCTTTACTTATATAAATATTTCCTATATTCACTTAAAATACAAATAAGTTAGTTCACATCATCTTAGCCAAGGGTTGGCAGAGGCACAGGACCCCAGACTAGAGAACACAGCACACAGACTCTTATGCCTCTACCTCCACCTTTGATCACACATATTCTCAGCCTGCAGGTTCGACTTGAACTGCAGTTGCTCATTACCTTGGTTGCACACTGGATCCCTCCAGAGTTTTAAAAACAGAGGCCTGGGGAATAGAAAAGACATTTTTAAAGAGCCCTAGGTTCTGACATGAAACCAAGGCTGCAAACCACAGCTTCCCTGCAAGGTTGGGTCACTGATTCCCAAACCTAGCTTTATATCACAATCACCTGTGTAGCTTTTCTGAACCACCTATGAATGAAAACATTCAGCCAGGAAAGCACAATCATCCATGACTGAATACTCAATACTGAGGATGAATATTCATTGTGAAGCTAAAAACGTTTAACTATCTCAATGCTCATAAATCTCAGCTGAGACATTGAGTGTGCTGTTGGCCTCTTGGTGGGTCAAGGTCACAGATTTATCTCAAAATTTCAGCTCTGCTCTCCCTTTCCTTTGATCTTCCTGATCACGCAGGGGCGAGGGGGGGGAGGGGGGGGCACGACGACTCCTAACTTGTTCCTATTCTCGGCAGACACGTTATTTCCACCCCCAGACACGGACAGGAGCAGTCATTATCAGGGTCAGTGAGGGCATGAGCATTTTTGTCTTTCTTTTGAATTCCACTGATTTCTTGTGTTTGCGTCCTTATGATTTAGAGTGAAACGGGAAATAAGTTGGACATGCTTTCATGAAAGACTATAGCTGAAGGGGGGAAAAAAGAAAATTAACAAGCTTTCCTGTGTATGCCTTCTGCATGTGAGTGCTCCGTAAACTACAAAACACTATGTGGGTTAATATTTTATCTTGTAGAAATGAGACAATAAATACATGGGACTTCTGTATGAGAGTTGCACCAAACCGGGTATCCCCAGGTACGGCATTTATGATAAATGCTCATGCATGCTGACGGGGTAGTGGTGGACAGACCCAGAAATCAGACTTAAATCCCAGTCTTAGATTTGCTGCTTGCTGGTCACACTGCCTAAGGCACACCCCAAAATCTGTCATCTCCGTTTCCATACCTGAAAATGAGCACACACCCCTTTCTCAGGCTCTCTACAGATCTGGGTGAAGATTACAGCTGGTTAGACAAGCAGCATGGCAGAACAAAGAGGATCTAGATTTAGATCTTGGATTTGAATACAGGCTGTCACCTGTATGTGACCTTACTTTGAATGACCACTCTCGGGTAAATGGGGCAAATGCTCCTTCCAGTGTTGTAAAGATTAAGATAATGATCTATGTGAAAACATGATTTAAGTACTGGGTATCTTGATTCCATATGTGTAGGTACATAAAGAATAAAGTTCTCTATAAATACAAGGCAATATCATTACATAACTCTACCTATTGCATAGTTTTATAAATAATTTTCCAGGGGTAAAGGCTCAATGGTAACAAAGGTATCTTACCTTAGCCAGTTTCTTCATCCGTCTACAAGTTTTCATATTCTAATACCTTTGAATTTCTCAACAGAAACAAATTAAGACCTTAGGAACCCCATCTGCCTCCTCCCTCTCCCTTCATTTCCCTCTGGTCCTCTCAGAATTAGAAGAGCTCCACTGTCTTCTCAAGACCATCCAGAAAATGAGAATGATCCTGAACTGAGCTCATGGGCTGGGCCTAGGAAGACATGGGCCTGCCCCTGGGCCAGCTATACTGGCTCCTCTACCCGGGAAGGGGGTTGTGAGGAGCATCTCACTCAGTTGGAATACAATGGGAACTGGGCCTGAAGCTATCTGGAATCGTTGATCTTAGCAAATGAACACAGCCCAGCAGCATGTGTGGGCCCAGTGTGATGTCTCCATCAGTCCGAAAGCGCTTGGCCACGCAGACTGGGGAATGGGCGGAAGAGGCTCGTCAGACGTCCCCAGAGTGTTACCAAACCAAGGCTCATGAGGTATCGACAATGAGGGAGACAGCTGTTTCCTACTTCTGTCCATTTTAGGAGCAGTAAGTGGTTATTAGGTTTAACAACATAGTTTTTGAGTTACCTATGGAACGGAAAGCTTATGTGTTCATTGAGTGAGTGGTTGGCGAGTTGCTACCGAAAATGGTTTCCTTAACTAGTCACTGTTTAACCCAATACTAGGACACCAGGTTCACATCTTCACAATTCCATCAGGCAGACCTACACTAACCTGCCCGCTACTCAAGAAATTACCAGTTTTAAAAAGCAAAATTTAGTTTTAAAATGATCACTTTGCTTTGTATGCTCCATTTCTAAGAAAGCCACATTCTATTTCAGACATGACCACTTAGGGGACAGTCAAAAACAAAGTCCTTGCTTTCGGGGCTTAGTTTTCATTTTCTTTAACTTAGCCTCTGAAATGCTTGTTTTGTGCTGCACTCCCGAAAACTGTTATTTTTAAGGACATAGCAGGCCTCATGTATACACAGGAGGAAGCGAGGAGGTGTCTATTTTAGAGCAGGCAGTAGCGATGACAATGCCTGGACATCTTCCGCTTCCTCTGCTTGCTACTCAACAAGATGGGTTCTGTGGTGTCGCATGAGGTGTGAGTTAGAAATGAAGGCAGCCCCACACTTGGCGCACTCGTATGGCTTCTCCCCAGTGTGGGTTCTCTGGTGCACAGTGAGGCTCGACCTCTGCCTAAAGGCCTTGCCACACTCATTGCACGTATAAGGTTTCTCCCCATTATGGATTCTCTGGTGAATGAGCAGGTATGAGCTGCAGGTGAAGGCCTTCCCACACTCGTTACACACGTAAGGAAGATCCCCACTGTGAATCCGCTGGTGCACAATGAGGCAGGAGAGCTGGCTGAAGGCTTTCCCACACTCACTGCAGTCATACGGTTTCTCCGCTGTGTGAATCCTCTGGTGCACGATGAGGTGTGAGAAACAACTGAAGGCCTTCCCACACTCCTTACACTCATATGGCTTCTCACCCGTATGGCTTCGCTGATGCACAATGAGGTTTGCGCTCTGGGTGAAGGCCTTGCCACAGTCATGACAGGCAAAGGGCTTCTCCCCGGTGTGGATCCGCTGATGGACGATGAGGTTGGAACTCCGGGTAAACGTTTTCCCACACTCGTTACATTCATAGCACTTTTCTGTAATGTGCACTTTCTGATGCCGAGCAAGCTGTGAGCTGTAGCTGAAGGCTTTCTCACACTCACTGCACTTAAAGGTTTTTTCTAAGGAGTGGATTTTTTGATGTACAGTCAGGTTGGAGCTCTGAGTGAAGGCTTTCCCACATTTTGAGCAAACGTAGGGTTTCTGGCCGGTGTGTATCCGCTGATGCACCACGAGGTTGGCGCTCTGAATGAAGGCCTTCCCACACTCATGGCACTCAAAGGGCTTCTCCCCGGTATGGATCCGCTGATGCACCACCAGATTGGCGCTCTGACTAAAGCCTTTCCCGCACACACTGCACGTAAAGGGCTTCTGGCCAGGCTGGCTTTTCTGATTTTTAGTAGGGCCAGAACTAAGGCTGTATCTTTCCCCAGAGTTATGACCCTTGTCTTCTTCCTCTTCTTTGAAGCTTTCACGTATGTGACACTCCTTCACTGTCACTTGTCTGAAATCTTTCTTTTCCCTCTTTATTCTCTGTCTCTTTAACACGGTCCCCATTTCACAGGCTTCTCCTAACTCACGTCCTTCAGGGTCAACTTTCTGGATCTTTCCTGATATAACGAAGGGTTTTTCTGCTTCATCACATATCTCAGTTTTGGGAACCAAAAACTGTGGGTTCTTGGTTTCAGCAGCTAAGACAACAAACAGAAAATACAAATGTTAGCTTTATTTGACCTATACGAGTAAGATCATGAAGTCATAAAGGTCAGAAAGTATGTGGCTTCAGTGTCTATAAAATGGCTTCATCAAAGGAAAGAATCCCCTAAAGGTCACCTCTCCTCTGAGGGTTCTTGCACCCACCTGTGACCTCTCCCATGCCTAGAGTGGAATACACTGACTCGTGGTCTTTCTACCACTTCCCCTTAACTCCATTAGACATCTACCCACCTCCACATGCCCAGGAGCCGTCTCCACACAGCTCTCCTCCTGTGTGATGACTGATCTCTCTCTCCCCAGGCTTGCCACTTACCACAGGCACTTAGTGCAGATATACGCACAACCCACCAGTTAATTAGGGAGGTTCCCTACCTATGAATAAAGATCTATGCAACTGAGGCTTCTGTGCAGGAGGATGCGGGGTATCGGACAGAGGACAAGCATGGACAGAAAGGGCCACACTGGATGCCAAAAGGGCCACCGTGGCCAAAAGCATCTGGAACACTGACAGGCTGTGTAGCAAAGAGGTAAAGAACAGGAATTCTGGAGCCAGTCTGCCTGTTATCAATATCTGCTTTGCCACTTATCAGCTGCAGGAGTTTGTGCCAGTAACTTTTCTGTGCCTCAGTTCCCTTATCTCTGATAGGGACCGTAACAATCTGTACCTCATAAGACCATGAGAGGATTAACTGAGTTTCTCTATATCCATTGCTGAGAACAGCCATGGAGCACAGTGAGTGGTTCTGTGAGTGTCTGCAGTGACTGTCAGCCTGACCAGTGGTGCTGGGGGTCACAGTGCAAGGGCCTGGGAAGAAAGACAAATCTTAGGGGCTGGGAGTGACTATGGTGACAGATGGCAACACTAGAGGGGGCTAAAGAAGAAAGTGAACAGAGTGAACACCTTATCTCTTGTGTTAAGTAAACAGTCTAGCTTTGAGTCAGGAAAGCTGGCGTTTCTGAGTTAAGTGTGAGACATGGCGTAGCCTGCTCCCTAGTGTCAAAAATAGGAACACCAAAAACTTCCTCAAGTTTTAAATTGACTAGTTTCTGGATGCTCTACATTGGTCCAGAAGCCAGTCTCCAAAAGGAGTCCCATAGTAACAATGTAGTTTTTTTTATTTTTTAAGATTATTTTATTGTTTCAGAAAAGGTTAAGAGAGAGAGGAGAGAGAGAGAAAAGGGGGAGGGCCCAGAGCAGCCTCCATAGTTGTACATCATTAGTTGTGGCATGGTTTCAATCCACATAGGTGGATACAGCACTGCAAGGGGTGGAAACTGAACCAGGGGCTTCCTGGCTAGGAGGTAAGAAGCTTCGCTGCTGAGCCATCTTGGCAGTTACCAATTATGCCAGTTACATCGCAGTTCAGCATATGGGTTTGCACAGGCCAGGGCTGGGAATCGAACTCCGGACCTCACGATTTTAAGGCAAGTGCTCAACCACTAAGCTATCCCAGCATCCCACCTTCAACACTGGACTATGCGCCCACACAGCCACTGGTGCCCTCTACAGTGTGGGGAGAGTGAGCCCTTGGTAAGTGTTTCTGAATTAAACCAAGCTTAGGAAAAACCTACTCAAATAATAAGGCAAGTGTACGGAGGGTCAGCAGGGATGGGAGGTAGGCCTGCAGAGATGGGTCTTCCCACTGGGCAGTGTCAGCTTAGAATGAGCAGTAGGGAAGCTGGGATGGCTCAGCGGGTTAAGTGTTTGCTTTGCAACCCTGGAGCCCAAGGATCGAATCCCGGCCCTGGCCCATGTGGACCCACATGCTGAAATGGGGAGTGCCCCCAGTTCAGTTCTTGCCGGGGCCTATGAGAGAGGCTCCTGGCCCGGTTCCTGCCCTGTGTGGCCCCGTGCCCACCTGTGGAGTGAAAGTACATGGAAAACTAATGCTGTCAACTATAGAGACTGATTTGGGCCCTCCCCCTTCTCTCTGTCTCTCTCTGTCAAAAACAATAAAAATAAATCTTAAAGAAAAAAGAAGTGAGCAGTAAAGCTGTGAGCTGGGGATCCAGCATCTATAAACATCCTACAAGCCAGGGAACCAATGAGATGAGTGGGTTGGGCAGGGATGTTGAGTGCTACAAAGCAACATGGGGGGCAGGGGAACAGCCCAGTTCAGGGCCTGGTTAAGACCATGCTAATATGAAATTCCATCACTATCGCTCAGATAAAAAGGGCTGTGCTGGAGAAAGGAAATGCCCGAGGGATGCAGAAGAGCCACAAATGTGACAATAAAAAAAAACCTGTAATCTTTTTCTGGTTATTTCTACTCCTACTGTTCTGATGTCTCTCTTTTTATTATTATTATTATTATTATTATTATATTTTATTGTTAAATTTAATGGGGTGACATTGGTTGGTAACAATTAAGATAGTTTCTCAATGTACAAGTCCACATCACATCACCCATGCGTCGCACTATTGTCTCTCTTTTTTAATCTACTGCATTTTTTTTTCTTCTCCCTGTAACTTAACTGCTCGATATCTTTTCTTATGTTTCCCCTCTAGCTCTTTCTCCTACTACCTCTCCATCATTCTCCTCTCTTGGTGTTTATTTCAAAAATATACATTTTTATGTGTGAAATATTCTGCTTTTCTTTTGTTCATTACATCCTTCTTATTTATGTGATCTTTCTTTAAAGATTTATTGTTATTGTTTTTGGCAGAGAGAGAGAGAGAGAGAGAGATAGATAGATACAGAGACAGAGAGAAGGGGTGGACCCAGAATAGTCTCCATAGTTGCACATCACTGGTTTTTCCACATAGTTTCATTCCACCAATGGGTGCGGGGCTGCACAGGCCAGGAACTGGGCCGGGGTCTCATTCTGGTGAGAACCAAACTGGAGGCACTCCCCAGTTCAGCATATGGGTCCACATGGGCCAGGGCTAGGATTCGATCCTCAGTCCCCAGGGCTGTAAAGTGAGCACTTAACCCACTGAGCCATCCCGGCTTCCCCTATGTGATCTTTCTTTATCACCTACATTCACCTTACTTGTTTTCCTTCTAATGTCTCCTTTCCTTTTTTCCACCTCCTTCTTCTTTCCTTCAGCTCCCCACCACTAACACTGGGGGCCTCCACCCCTCACCAAGCAAGCATCTCTCCAACAGAACAAAACCCAGGAATACTTTAGCTCACAGCCTCATTCCCTCCCGTGACCTCACTCCCACCTTCCTTACTGTGGTTTAGATTAGAAAGACATGAAAGATGAAGACCAATGGGAATTACTGAACAATTCCTTATGTTCGCATATGCTTTGTTAAAATTATATCAGAACTGGGTACAACTGCAGCCTAAAAGGTCTTAATATAAGAGATTATTTAACAGTTTCATCACAGGGATAAAGGAAGAGCTAGGGTCTTGGCAAGTGCCCCAGGGAATCAAGGCCAATTCTGTCTGCTCAAACTCAAATGTCCTTAGGTGATTGAATTTGGTGATAACCTGGGACCTGTAACCTTGGCTTATTTGAGATGGTCTTTTTCCTGTTTTGGCTCTTGTAGGATTATTGTAAGTACAGAAATTAGTATAGAAATAAACTAAAAACTCACTTGTGATCAACTACAGCATACATATAGTAGTAAGTTCTGAAGTCAATACTTTTAATTTCAGAAGAAAACTCAGAAGAAAAACTTTTTCATTAAAAAAGAGATCTAGGTGATGCTGGGATAGCTCAGCAGTTGAGCGCTTGCCTCGCAATTGCGAGGTCCAAGGTTCGATTCCCAGTTCTAGCCCATGAAAACCCATATGCTGAACTGCAGTGCAACTGGTAACCTCTAGGATGGCTCAGTGGCAAAAGTTTTCACCGCCCATGTGGGATATTCCTGGTTCGTATCCCTCCCCACGTGGCCCACATCCACCTGTGTGGAATGAAACCATGTCATAACTAATGATGTACAACTGTGGAGACTGCTCTGGGCCTCCCCTCTTCTCTCACTTCTCTCTCACCTTCTCTCAAAAAATAAAATAAATACCAGTATTGAAAAAATACTAATTAAAAAAAAAGAGATCTAAAATGCTATGAGTCTGCCCCCCCTAGCTGGTAACTATATTGAGATATGAAAGGTAACTTGATTTAGTACATTGATAAATCCAACTCATTAGAATTACAAAAGCTTTGTGTTTATGTAGACTTTATTTCTAATTTTGTAAGTCTGCCTACTTCAGTGTTTGAAATGTTTTAAAGAACTGGTGATACTAAATTTGCAATATAATATATTTTATTTTTTAGTTAAGGAAATTGGTACTAGGTGGAATTAAATGTTTTAAAAAGTTTAAAATAAGTTATGCTGCACAGCTTAAAAACTTGTTTTTAAATGTATGAACTTTAATAAATTCAACACTAACACAGGAAATTGTAGATAAACTCTGACTTTCAAAACTCAGTGACACATCAAAATTTTCAAAGCACTTCCTTGTACGAGATTTTATCATCAAAATGAAACTGTCCTCCTTCACTTGTGTGAGAGCTAGAAAGGGGCAAGTCTGTGTTCTTTTCAGTGCTGCATCCCCAGCACTGACTCCCCTGCCTCGCCTATAAGCCACCCCCAACCAATCCTGCATGTCCTGAATGAGTGCACCCTAGTTTATATAACAAGAAATGGAGACAATAGGTTTCCTCAAGGGCACAGAAGAGACAATGGGTTTCCTCAAGGGCACAGAATTATCAGAGGCAGGGTAGCAACTATACTCCCATCTCTTAATTCTTAGAGCTCAGTGTTCCACTATTACCTGCGGCTGTGGAAATAGCTGGCAGCGCACAAAGGTAAGTCTTGGCTGGGAAGAGGGTCTTGAGGTAAGAGGCAGAGAAGGAAAACAGGCCACTCCTGGTAGATGGGTGCAGTTGTTGGAGCTCATTATGAATGACTGATAAAGCAAGGGAAAAGAAAAGAGGTAACACACAGGGGACCGCACCAGAGAGACTGGAACAGAAAGCAGAAAGTGGGGAACAAGAAGCTGTGGAGAGTTTAGGAACTAAGGAAAAAAGACACAAGAAAATGAAAGGTAGGGATCTGAACCTATCCCACACCACTGGTTTAATTTGCAATCCTTTTAAATTTCCCCTGGCGGTGCCCAGCGCTCCCAATTTAAATTCTGCTTCCTGAGTGCACATGCAATAGAAGTGCTGACATTGTGAAGGAAAGAACAATTTAATCAACTTTCTTTATTACTTATGTTTTTGCAATGTATGATGTTTTTCAAAACAGGCCTGCTAGATGGCAGCACAAGATGGTGGCTCCCATAGCATGGGACACAGGACCAAGTCTCTAAGTTCCTTGGGAAACTCGGTGGGTTGTGGGACCAACACTGGAAAAAAGGTTTGTCCCTTGGTGGGACAAAGGATTGCAAAGGGTTAAGAAAGGCACTGAGTCGCAGATGCCTGAGGCATTGGCTAGGGAGAGGAGTGTGTTCAAATATTCAGGTCCAGCCCTGCACCAGGTTCAACTCATAAAATGAGTAGAAAAAGGGGCCGTGGCAGTTAACCAGGGATTACTGCCATCACACAGGACTCATGGCGACCACACTCCTGACTCCATTACACGTCACTCTATAGGCAAGCTTCTGCCACTGCTAAGTCACACACAGAATACACACTGCCCTTCCGAATCCCAATTCAGAGAGAACCAGGTGACAAGCCACTAGTACCCTCCATGAAGACCCAGGTTTGAACATCATCATAGCTCACACAACTGCTCAACATCTTCTAGAATTTGCACAAAGACCTATAAAAACAGAACATCTCTCCAGGGCATTTTCTCAAAATTACCACAATCAGCCTTCCTACCTCAGCTAGCTTCTCTTGCAGGCTTACCAACCTATGATAAACACAGACTTTGCGACAAGGACATGCATCTATATGAAACCCACTGAGTAATAAATATAACTAAAAGGTGAATGTACGGTTCGCCTGTGTTGGTCTGGTGTCTTGAGACCATGTGCGGAATGAGCCACTTCCCAGAGGCATGCACAGATAGCTTTCAGCATCCCTCTATCCACCTTCCCTGACACCGGCCACACACATCTCACTATTCTCTGCTGTTCAAGCTAGAGACCAGAGCACCAGTCTCCGAAAAGGTTTTGAGAAATCCCAGCGGTCGAATTCTGAATCGGGGACTGAACCTTACCTAGAGAGGTCATGTTCCCATGAGCCTCCAGGATCTCGCTCTTGGCCAGAGTCCCTGGTAATGAGTAGCTGTCAAGGGCCGACGCAGAAGGCACCTCCTGCGTTGCTTTCAGGACTACTGCCATGTCCCAGAACATGTTCTCACCCTAGGGACAAGCAAGCACAGAAGGGTTTATAAGGGGGTGACTGTCAAGGGGGCGGGGTCAGGTGTGATAACTTTGGAGGATGAGAACATAAGTATTAATACTTATTCCTGGAAGCCATAAAACATACAAATAAACAAACCCAAATCCTCAAACATTAAAAAAAAAAAAAAAGGAAAAGGAAGCCAGTCTTCCCAAATCTTCAAGATGATTCAGGCAGAAAAGCAAGCCTACCACCTTCTTCCCTATCACTCTGCTTCCACTTCACTGCCCACTCTAGCATCTGAACATAACTTGCTGGTGAGTGCATGACAAGACAAGAGGGGAGAATTTCCAGAGGTCAGAAGATCAAAGATCGTATTATTAGAGAGGCTCTGAGGAAACCTCATCTGGCTACTGATTGTAAGAGGTATGTCTGAAAACATTAAGGACCAAGGTATAGCCTCACCACTCACAGTGTGGTCTGCAAATCAAAAGACACTCCATCACCCGGAAGCTTGTGAGTAATGAAGAATCTCAGACCACACCCCAGACCTTCTGGATCAGAATCAGCATTTTAACAAGATCCTCCCAACCTGCAAGTGATTCTTACGCATATTAAAAAGTTTGAGAAACACCAGTTAGAGTTATCAAATCCTGACTGGAATCACCTGAAGAGTTCTGAAAACTACAGCTGCCTGGGTCCCATCCCCAGATATTGATTTAATTGGAATGGGATATGGCATGGGTATTAAAATTTTAGAGAAAGCTCCCCAGGTAAGTCTGTGTAGCCGAGTTTGAGAACCACTGGTTTACAGACAGTACTAAATGTCACTTCAATCAGAAGAGAATGTTTCTATCAGATTCCAAAGGACTAAATCTCAGAGCCATAGCCAAGAAACAAGACTCCGGGCACGGAAGCAGAGGGCAGATCTCTCGTCCCTCCTTCCTCCAACACCGTGACTCACCTTTTCCTCCTGCTCTGCTACTTCAAGGCCTGCCTGAGGACCCTCTCCAGGAGCCCACACTTTGATGTTCCCAGAGTGCACTTGTTGGTTGGATGCCTGACCTAGGAAGTTTTCCTCCTCTTCCTCCTCCCTTTTCACTGTCACTGGGCCCCAAGGGGCCAGGGCCATGGCCTCTCTCAAATCTGCAGCCATCTTCTCTGCTCAGCAGGGCAACTTCTACAGCTGGGGGCTGCCCAGCAGAGGTCATGCCCCATCTAATCTTTAAGTTCAAAAGTTTCTTCTTGAGTTTCTTCCCAGGATGGCCAGGACGAGTACTGTCTACTGAGAAATCAGAAAATATTGTTAGCACTGAGCAGGGGTTTGCCTGGAAGCCACTAAGCCCATTGGCCAATTTCACCAGCGCCAAGGCAGCGGCCAGTGCAGTACAGGGTCCACTCTACTCCTCCCTCGTAGGATGGAAGGGGTTGGACTGTAAATATGTCGTTTGTCCTCATTACAATTATGTTCCAAACAGCTCTCTATATAATGTCTACTGATTTTTCTGATTATAGAATTAATGTGTTTCCTATAAAAACTTAAATACCGGTATAGAAAGTGATTAAGAAAAATCACCCCTGGGCCACCTCCACAGCGTTAACTACTGTAATCATGAATACAAGGGCTGTCCGGAGAGTCTCCAGCCATGTAAGCATTCACATCATACTGACAATGGTTGGATTTTTTCCAGACAGCCTCCTATAAGATATTTCTTTTAAGGGAAAACCTCCAACCACACTGACAATTAGGACAACGTAAAATTTTTGTTTTAGACTACCGAGATACATATTTTCACAATTATCAATCACAGTGTTTTTTAAAGAAGGAACATTACAACACAAAGATTTTAGTGTCAAGGATAAACAACAGCACGAACAAAAGGAATCTCAAGAGAAAGCCTGGGAGCCTACACACCCACATGCTAAGAATAGTTAGCTCTGGGTGGTATAATTAGAGGTAGTTCTGAGGTTTCGATGTTTGATTTTTACATTTTCAATTTCTTCCAAATGTCCTATAAAACCAAGTATTACTTTTAAGATAGAAAGATTTTTTCATGTTGTCATTCTTCACACTTTTGTTTTTAGTAGCCACAAGAACCTATGGTGTTAATTAACAGTCATTCTCTTTAAAAAAGGATCAATTAACATGTACAGAATTAAATGTCACACACACAATAATTATCAGTCTATCAGTCTTTGCTCTGCATTTCCATACATACATGTACACCTTTACACATATTATTTCTCTAAAACATACATTAGATCACACATATTCACTGTTCAGCAACCTATAGTTTGTTTTTGATTCAATTTCCATGTTTCACAACAGTCTTAGTCTTAAGAAGATAGTTCATACATTCATACAGTACTCTCTCATTCTGGCATAGTACTCTATGCCTGTGATTTACTTAACCATCCCTTATTCATGAGCCGTTGCTTTAAATAAAAGGAGCTTGAATTGTTTTTATTTTCTTAATAATAATGTTATTTTTTTGTTTGTTTGTTTTTGATAGAGATAGAGACAGAGATGGAAAGGGGAGGGCCCAGAACAGTCTCCATAGTTGCACATCATTGGTTTTTCCACATAGTTTCATTCCACAGGTGGGAGTGGGGCTGCACAGGGCAGGAACTGAGCCGGGGTCTCGCCCGGTGAGAACTGAACTGGAGGCACTCCCCAGTTTAGCATATGGGTCCGCAAGGGCCGGGGCCGGGATTCGATCCACGGTCCCCAGGGCTGCAAAGTGAGCGCTTAACCCACTGAGCCATCCCAGCTTCCCCATGTTAATTATTTTTAAGATTTATTTTATTGTTTATGAGAGAGAGAGAGAGAGAGCCAGAGAGAAGGGGGAGGGCCCAGAGAAGTCTCCATAGTTGGTCATCAGCTTTCAACATGGTTTCATTCCACACAGGTGGAGAGGACTGTGCAGGGGAGGAACCAGGCTGGGGGTCTCCTGCATGGGAGGCGTGCCCCTGAGAGCTGGGGGCCGAACTGGGGGCCTCCCACATGGGAAGTTCACCTCAGAGAGAACCAAACTGGGGGACTCCTGTATGGGAAGCAGACCTCAGTTCAGCATATGGGTGTGCATGGGCCGGGGCTGGGACTGGATCCTTGGACCCCGGGCCTGCAAAGCCAGGATGGCTTGCTTTGCAGATCCGGCTTCCCCTAATGTTATTTTTTTTTTCTGGGATAGCTCAGCAAGCTGAGGTTTTGCAACTGTGAGGTCCAAGGGTTGAATCCCAGCCCTGACCCGTGAAAACCCATATACTGAACTGCAGTGCAACTGGTAACCATCGAGCCCTGCAGCAAGGGTTCTTGCCTCCCATCAGGAGACCCCCAGTTTGATTACCATCCTAGGGGACCCCACATCCACCTGTGTGGAATGAAACTATGTCACAACTGATGATGTACAACTATGGAGACTGCTCTGGGATCCTCCCCACTTTTCTCTCCCTCCAAAACAATAAAAAAAAATTTTTTTTTCTGTGCAAACAGAATAGAGGAATTACTGGTTGAAGGATTTTATGGTTGACACATATTGCCCAATTGCTTCCTAAAAGGACCGTATCAAGTTACACCACCCACAAGTTAACAGTACCCCTTTATCATTGCCAAGCCAGCAGGTTTTTAATTTTTTTTTTTGATAAAGTTATCTTACCATCCTTGTTGATTATAAAGAGAATGAAAAAGTCCTATTTCCCTTTCTTTTTTAAGATTTATTTTATTGTTGACAGAGACAGAGAGAAGGGGGAGGGTCCAGAGCAGTCTCCACAGTTGTGTATGGCATCAGTTTCCGACATGGTTTTGTTCCACACAGGTAGGCAGGGCGCATAGAGTGGGAACTGGGTTGGGGGCCTTCCACATCGGAGGCATGACCCCTCCAGCCAGGGGCCGAACCGGGGGTGAGAACCGAACTGGGGGCCTCCCACATGGGAAGGACACTGCAGTTCAGCATATGGATCCACACAGAGGGCCAGGAGCGGGATTCGATCTTCTGTTCCCAGGGCTGCAAAGCCAGTGCTTAACCCGCTGAATCATCCTGGCTTACCCACTAGTTCCCTTTAGATGCTTATTAGGAAAAAAGTGTTAACTCCCTTTTTTGCTGCTACTAAAGTGATTATATGCTTTTTCTGATGTGTTAGCTTACTGGCAACTTATTGTATACACAGAATTTATTAGTAATGCAATAATTTCATTCCTACAACAAATTAAATTCTGGAAGATTAATCTTTCCTTGACTAGCTGAATTCTACCAGGTAGGAAGGCCCTTACCACTCGTTTCCCTTGTGTATACGCAAGACTGGCTACTGTATTGTCATCAGATTGCTGATCAAACTCATATTGGCCTCCAGCCCCAGACATCAGAGTCCCCTACCAAGGCCTTTCCTTTCAGTGTCCTTTTCCTATTTCCAAACCTGGCAATCCAACTCATCCGCCATCCAGGTCCCACGCAGACCTGTCCTCGGGGTAAGCCTGGCCCCTGGGGAGGTTCCTGTCCAACATCCCCCAGGCCCCCATTAGGCGACAGCCGGGTTTCCGAGGTGGTGGGTGCGAAGCCACCCTCGGACAGCCAGGGCTGGGGTCCCCGAGGTGAGGACGCGCCGGGCCGACCCTGGGACGGCCGCCACCGCGACCCCGACGTTCGCGCCCACGCCCGCCAACCCCGCTCACCGTACGCCGCAGAGAGGCCGGGCCGGAGCCCACGGTCTTTGGAGCAAAGGGCCAGCAGGGTGGGAGCCCAGCGCCTACTGGCGCAAGAACAATGACCGGACAGGAAGTGCCTGGGGATGGGCTTCCGGCTCCCCAAGTCGCCAGGCCGGCCTCTCTAGCAAGCTCGGAGGTGTTTTCCTCTCGATGGGTGTCCAACATCGCTCCGGACCAGGGATGCGAGCAAAAGCGCTTAGGAGGATGTCGGTGGACTGCGGCCCTGAGCTTCGGGGAGCGGGACATTCCCAGGCTGGGCAGGGGCAGCCAAGCGGGGCGAGCACACAGGCACCTGAAGCTACAATCTGCACAAAGCCCTCATAATTTTGCTCCAAACGTTTTATTTTGAAAACGGTACGGGAAAGTCTGAAAGCTACAGTGGATACCTGTATTATCAACACTTTGCTACGTTTGCCTAATACTATACATATGGAAAAAGTTGGAACCATCAAAAGACTTTATCCCAAATAGTTCAGAATTTATCCTTTAATAAGATTATTCCAATCTAACATCATCACTACAGGTAAGAAAATTAACAGAAATTCCCTAATATCACCTAATAACCAGTCATATTCAAAATTTCCCAGCTGTCCTAAAATATACACTTCATAATTTTGTTTTCCCAAATCAGGTTCACACACTGCAACTGCTTATGGCTCTTTAGTCTTTTCCCTCTTTTTATTTTGAAATTATAGATTCACAGGAAGTTACAAAGACAATACCCTTCACCTATTTTCCCCCAACAGGTACATCTTACATAATTATAATTTAATATAAAAATCAGGAAATCAACATTGGTATAATGTGCGCGTGTGCTTCTATGTCATTTTATCACGTGTAGATGTGTAACTACCACAATCAAGATACACAATTGTTCCAACACTACAAAGATCTCCCTAGTGCTGCTCCTCCCTCTTTTCTGCTCTCTCCCACCATACCATCCCCAACCTCTGGCAATCACTAATCTGTTTTTCATGTCTATAATTTTGACATTTCAAAACATTAAACATGTAAATGGAGCATAACTCTTGAAATTCACCTGAGTCACTGCAGTTATCAATAGAACATTCCATTTTATTGCAGAGTATTAAGAATTCCATTGCATAGATATACCAGTTTGTTTTAAGCACCTGCTGAAGAATATTTGGGTTACCTGCAATTTTGATTATGAATAAACCTGCTATGAAGACATGTATAGGTTTTCATGTGAACATAAGCTTTCAGTTCTGTGGGATAAATGCTCAAGAGTACAAATACTGGGATTTAGAAGAAACTGCCAAACTATTTTCCAGAATGACTGTTACTTAACATTTCTGGCAACATGAGATCCAGTTTCTCTGAATCCTTGCTAGCATTTGCACTATATATTCAAAGCTATTCTGATAAGTGTGCAGTGATTTTTTACTTGTAACAATGTTGAATATCTTTTCATTTGCTTATTTGACATCTACACTTTGGTGAAATGTCTATTTGTGCCTTTTGCCCATTGTCCTATTTATTGTTGAGTTTTGAGAAGTCTTTACATGGTCTAGATACAAATCCTGTATACAATACAGGATTGTATTGTATATATGATTTGTAAATATTTTTTCCCAGTCTGTAAAGCAAAGTATTTTATGAGATCGAATTTATCATTTTTTCTTTTTACGGAGCATACTTTTGATATAATTCTAAGTAAGAGTTCTTTGCTTAGTCTCAGCTCCCAAAATTTATTATTGTTTTTTGCCTATGGACATCCAATTTCTCCAGCATCATTTGCTGGGAAGGCTATCCTTCCTCTACTGAATTGCTTTTGCACCTTTGTGAAAAACCAGTGGGTCATTTGTGTGAGTCTATTCCTGGCGTAGTACATGTTTCTTATGGCTCTATATCTTAAAAAAAAACAAAAACCTCCACATCTGTTTTAATCCCTTTAACTATGGGAAATTTCATACATATACAAAAGCAGAGAACAGTACAATGAACTCTCAATACTCATCCAGCTTCAACGCTTATCACTTCCTTCATCAGATATTTTTTAAGAATCCAGTGCAGTTTTCTTATACAGTATCTCATGTTCTGAAGTTGTTCCTCATGGTGTCATTTATCTTGTTCTTCTGCCTCCTGTACTTCCTGTAAACTGGCAATCAGGCTCAAGAAGCTTGATAAATTCAGGCTATGCTTTTGGCTTATGGCATCATGAGGAGGCACATTATGTCTTAGTGATGTTACATTTTAATTGGTTAAGAGGTAAATGCTTCAAACATACGGTGATGGAAAGTAAGCGGATTAGGGGTGGTGAGCACACAATGTGATGTATAGACAATGTAATGTAGAATTGTACACCTGGAAACAGTGTAATTGATATCAATTAATGTCACCCCAATAAATTTAACAAAACCAAAAAAAGAGGTAAATGCTAACTTTCTTCTATTGTTAAAGTACATCTTTTCCTTTGTAATGATGATATAATCTGAGTGATTCTTCTGAAGCATGGATAGGAAGCATTTTCATATTCATCACCTCATAACAACTTTGTGAGGTAGATATTCTTCCTCCTGTTTAACAGATGAGGTGATCAAGTCTCCAAGAAATGAAGGCATTTATTCAATGAAAGTCGCAGCACCTGATTCTTCGCCAGGTCCTAATCACTTTTAACCTTGGGTCCCTTCCATTTTTCACTCTTGGGTACCTTTTATTCTAATGAGGAACCAGCCCTCAAAGAATTTTGGGGTTGAATTAACATTTATTATAATCAACGTAACACTTTGATACTACTACTGAGAACACAATCCTGATAGTAAGGTATTTATAGTTGCAGAAATGGAGTTTTGAGAATTACAACATAAAATTATCAACTCAAGAATATAGAATGACTTAACTTTACACACATAAAAAAGCACACACTGAATGACTGATTGGTTCAGAGGTCAGTAATGGGCATGACTACCCAGTGGTGGATTCTGAATTGGTTTAATCAGACCTTAAAGGGGTTGGCTCTGAGTAAAAAATGTATGTAGCAAGTGCTGGGATAGAATGTTGCTTCTTGAACAAGTATTGTATGTCAGCAATGATTAAATGTTGATTAGAATTGAGAATGACAATGGCAGGGATAATTAGTTCAGAGGTTGGAGTTAAGGGATTTTTCCCTAGGAACAAGGAAAACAACTTAGGACTTCCATTTTGACACTCTACATCCGCTAGGTCTCAAATTCGAAGGTTGATCAATTGTTCTCCATGTACCAGTGTTAATGGCTAGACATATTATTTTCCATAAGCTAATTACATACACACAAAATAGGCATGTTATTTATTAACTCCTGTAAATATTTTAAAGCTATATTTTTAAAAAGTGTTCTTTGAGTGCTAAATTCCAAAGTTAGCTATCCACCATACTTTCACTTACTATAAAAATAAATACCTTTTGAGATTCACAGAGTCCTAACATTGACTTAATGAACAAACATTAGATTATGCCATGTTCTATACCTCTCTTATCCAACTTTACTGACAACTAAATTATTCCATAAAGTACTTTCACAAAAATTCTTTCACTTAACCCCTATAACAATCCTGAGGTAGGCATTATGTCAACATTAGACTGAGAGAGAAACTGAGGCTTAGTGGCTGACTTCATAACATCACATGGCTAGTAAGAGAAAGAGCCAGGACTGAAAGCTAGGTCTTTTGATTCCAAATCCAGTGCTCTTTTTAAGTGGTCCTCAAATAGCAGCTTCTTGCCCACCCACTCCAGGTCTGACATGTCTCAATCATACTGTCTATAGAGACTTTACTTTCTGCAGCAGTGATGCTAGCTTTAAAATGTACACTATACACACTTTTAGGAACAACTTCGACTTTTTAATAAAAAAGACATTTTTGCTATTGGTCACAACTACATCATTACATCTTATAAGACAAAAACCCAGTTTCTTTAAAGTCCTCCATTGCTCCAAGGTCTCTTTCTAGGTCATGACAAATGGTCTGAAACAGTAGTATCCTTTCACTAGAATTTGGTTTGTTTTTTGCAATCTTGAAAGTCCAGGTTAACTTTCTTCCACATGCAACTCACTTATCTATTAAAGGGGCCATCATGAATGTTTCCTTATAAAAACCATATACTGCCATTTCTCCAACAGTTACCTAACTAGGCAGGAATTCTATTCCAATTTTACATATGACACTAGATTTTTTGAATCTCTGTCTTGGGCTCACTGGCATTTTGAAGCCAAGAAAATTCCTCCATGGTACGAATTTTTTGTTGAAAATGAAGGTTTGAAGTTTGAGAGAATTCTTTTTCAGACTCATCGTATTCATAGAATTTTTCATCTGTATGAATTTTCTGATGCACAGTAAGGTTTTTTCTTTGCCTAAACACTTTACTACAGTCATTACACCCATATGGTTTCTCCCCTGTGTGGATTCTCTGGTGACCAATTAAATTCCTTTTAGAAGTAAAAGATTTTCTACACTTCTCACACTCATATGGTTTTTCCCCAGTGTGCATTCTCTGATGTACAACAAGGTTTTTATTCTGACTGAAGTCTTTTCCACACTCATTACATTTATAAGGTTTCTCTCCGGTGTGGATTCTTTGATGTACCATAAGATTCCTACTAGAGGTAAGGACTTTTCTACATATATGACATTCGTAGGTTTTTTCCCCGCTATGAATTCTTTGATGTTCAATAAGGTTTCTGTTATAAGTAAAGCCTTTCCCACATTCGTTACATTCATAGGGCTTCTCGCCAGTGTGGATTCTCTGATGGGCTATAAGGTTTGAGCGGTAACTGAAGACTTTTCCACAGTCACTGCACTTATAAGATTTTTCCCTTGTGTGAATCCTCTGATGTCCAATGAGGCTTTTCTTCAGAATGAAGCATTTGCCACATTCATTACACTCATAGGGTTTCTCACCACTGTGGATTCTCTTATGTTCAATGAGGTTTCTGTTAGAACTGAAAGCTCTTCCACACTCGGTACATTCAAAGGGCTTTTCCCCGGTGTGGATTCTCCGATGTACCAGCAGGCTTGAATTGTAACTGAAAGCCTTCCCACAATCCTCACATTTGTAGGCTTTCTCCTGTGTGTGAAGTTTCTGATGGACCATGAAACTCTTGCTCATAATGAAAGTTTTCCCACACTCACGACATTCATAGGGCTTCTCCCCATTGTGGAGTCTCTCGTGGTCAATGAGGTTTCTGTTAGAACCAAAGACTTTGCCACAATCTTTACATTCATAGAGATTCTCACCAGTGTGGAACCTCTGATGTAGGATGAGGCTTTTCTTCAGGATGAACACCTTCCCACATTCACTGCATTCATAGGGCTTTTCCCCATTGTGGAGTCTCTGATGGTCAAAAAGGTAAGCACTCTGAGTGAAGGCTTTCCCACATTCAGTACATTTGTAAGGCTTCTCTCTGCTATGCATCCTCTTATGGTCAATGAGGTTTGACTTAGAATTAAAAGTCTTTCCACATTTTTTACACCCAAAAGTCTTCTTTTCCGTGTGTACTCTTTGGTGTAAGAGGAGGCTTTTGCTTCGAATGAAAACTTTCCCACATTCTTTGCATTTGTATGGGTTCTCTGAACTGTGAAGTCGCTGGTGGTCAGCAAGGTAAGTGGTCTGAGCAAAGGTTTTTCCACATTCATCACATTTATAGGGTTTTTCCCCAGAGTGAATTCTCTGGTGTAGAATGAGGCTCTTCTTCAGGATAAAAGCTTTCTGACACTTGTTACATTTATAAGGTTCTTCCCCTTTGTGGAGCCTTTGATGGTCAATGAGGTAAGCATTCTGAGAGAAAACTTTCCCACACTCATTACATTTATAAGGTCTCTCTCCAGAGTGGCGCCTCAGATGTATAATAAGGCCTGAGTGCCTGTAGAAGCCCTTTCCACACTCCTTACATTTATAAGGTTTCTCCCCAGTGTGGATTCTCTGATGGTTTAGAAGGTAAGCACTTTGAGAGAAGGCTTTCCCGCATTCATTACATTTATAAGGTTTCTCCCCAGAATGGTTCCGTAAATGCATTAGAAGGCTTGAGCGCTGAATAAAGTCTTTTCCACATTCTTTACATTTATGAGGTTTCTCACCAGTGTGGATTCTCCGATGGTTTATAAGATGAGAGATTTTATTGAAATGTTTACAACATATATCACACTTATAAAACTTCTTTCCTTCAGTACCCATTAAACTTTCAGAAAAAGTTGAACATAAAGTCAAGTTTACTCCAAATTCCTTCCCCTTTGGGCCTGGTTTTTCAGGTGGAGTGCTTTTCTTCTTGTCTCGTTCATGGAGGGAACCTTTGTTCAGTTTCTCTCTTTCCCTTGTTTCACTTCCCTGGTGACTTGCTAAAACTTGCCATTCATGCTCTTTCTCAAAATCAAGGACCTGGGGAGTACTTCCTTGAAGTCTTTTTGATGTTCCTTTCTGAGAATCTGCTCTTTGAGGTATGCTTGACTTTGACTTTGATGTCACCTCCTCATTCTCAGTCATGGTCTCCCATTCTGGTAAAAGGAATTAAAAATGCAAATGTTACCAGTCCCTGCATTAATGAGAACAAGATCTTCAAATGACTTTATAACTAACTAGAAGGATACACTTTTATATGCATGCAAAAACAAAAAACTTTTCATTAAATGAAGGTATAAAGCAAAACACTACACTGATAGAATGTTGTAAATGGATTAACACAGAACTCACTATGAAACACTTTTAAGCCCTGTCTTCATGGAACCAATGAAAAAATATAAATGATGTTGAAAAAATAGATGCAAGGAAGAACAAGAAAGTAAACATAGAATTTTATACAGGTGGTTCAGACCTGAGGCTCAGGAAGTTCAATGGAACAGGAAGAATCATTTGGTTTAGAAATAATTCTCTTTGTATTATATTCATACTAGGAAGATAGAAACTAAAAGAAAATACACCTAAAGACTCTGAAAGGCAATATTTAATTTTGAAGAGTCAAGTACACCATAAACACATTTCAATTACTTGAAAGCAATTAACCTGCAAGAAAAACAAAATCCATTAAAAAGCAACTTAATGCTCAGAATTCATCTATAACTCCCATTATTCCTTTTAAAATTGAGAAATGAGGGAAGCTAGGATGGCTCAGCGGGTTAAGCGCTCGCTTTGCAGCCCTGGAGCTGGAGGATCAAATCCTGGCCCCGGCCCCGGCTCCAGCAGACCCATGTGCTGAACTGGGGTGTTCCCCCAGTTCAGTTCTTGCCAGGGCCTATGCAGGAGGCTCCCGGCCCAGTTCCTGCCCTGCGCAGCCCTGTGCCCACCTGTGGAGTGAAACTACCGGTATATGGAAAACTAATGCTGTCAACTATGGAGACTGCTCTGGTCCCTCCCCCTTCTCTCTGTCTCTCTCTCTGGCAAAAAACAATAAAAAAAAACTTTAAAATTGAGAAATGAAAATTAAAAAAATTTATTTTGCAAAAACATCAAATCAGGGTGATTCTATCACTTAATTAGACATAAAGGGGAAGAGAAGAAAATACAGAATAAAAACAAAAAATATAGAGAGATTAAAAAACATGAAAACATCTAAAAAATGATGAGGCTGAATGAGTTAATCTCCAAGGTCCCTTTTACTCTTACATTTTCAAATATTTTAAAATGTAAAATAATTTTTGAAATTTTACGTTCACCATCTGAATGTGAGAAAAATTGTGAACTAATTCTCCAAACTATCTTCATAAGTATGTGAGTAATAGTAACCCCATACCAACATTTTTCTCATGCACACCTATAGCTGCTAGAGGTGAGAAGTGGTTCTTCACAATTGAGGCAGCTGTGTGTACTTGAGCAAGAGAAAATAAATAGCTAGTGGACTGCAACACTTGTAGAAAATTAGAAGTAACCCTTGCCCTGAAAAAGTCTGCTCAAGCCTGTTATTCATGGAAGATCATAAAGAATCCTTCAGAAAACTATAAGAACTAATAAGTTCAGCAAAGTTGAAAGATCAATATCCAAAAATCAGTAGTATTTCTACACATTAGCACTCAAGAATCCAAAAAGGAAACTAAGAAATAATAGCATTAAAAAGAATGAAAGACATTGTTTAAAGAAATTAAAGACTAAGTAAATGGAAAGATAGTCTTTGGATTGGGCTAGATAGATTCGTGGATTAGAAGACTTAATATTGTTAAAATGGCAATACTCCTCACATTGAGCTGCAAGTTCAATGCAATTCCTATCAAAATCCCGGATGACTTTCACAGAAATTATCAGAAGTTGATCCTAAAATTCAAATAGAAACTCAAGAGGCTTGGAATAGCTTAAACAGTCTTGAAAAAGAACACTGTTGGAGGACTCATATTTCCAGATTTCAAAATGTGAAGCAATGTAACAAGACAGGGTACCACTGACATAAGGATAGACACATAATTAAAGAAACAGAATTGAGAACCCAGATATAAACCCTCATATTTATGGTTAATTGATTTTCAAGAGGGTGTCAAAACAATTTAATAGGGACAAAATGGTGCTGGGATAAGTGAATAGCCACATGCAAAAGAATAAAGTTGGGCCCTTACCTCACACCATATATGAAAATTAACTCAAAATGAATCGAACCTAAGCAGAAGAGCTAAAACTATAAAATTCTTAGAAGAAAAATGGTATCAGTCATCATGACCTTAGATTAGGCAATGGTTTCTTAGTGTGGCACATGTTTGACAAAAGAAAAAATAAATTGGAATTCACTCATATCATTAACTTTTGTACTTAAAAGGATATCATTGAGAAAATGAAAAGGTAACCCATAGAATGGGAGAGATAACTTGAAAGTCATATAATTGATAAGGTACTTGTATATAGAATATATAAAGAACTCCTACACTCAATAATAAAAAGACAAATAACCCAATTAAAATACAGGCAAAGAATCTGAACAGACATTTATTCAAAGATATACAAGTAGCCAATAAGCACATGAAAAATTGCTTAACATCATTAGCCATCAGGGAAATGCAAATCAAAACCACAATAAATTATCATTTCGGTTGCCCTAATAAATTTAACAATTAAAAATAGATAGATAGATAGATAGATAGGTAAGTCAAATCACAGGGATGTGTACAGCATAGGGAATAGAGTCAATAATATGGTAATAACTATGTATGGCAACAGATGGCTGCTAGACTTGTGGTAATATCTTACTTTGTAAGATATATGATTAAACACGAGTTATCATATAACCCAGCAAGTCCACTCTTAGGTATATATCCAAGAGAAATAAAAATATATGCACACACAAAAACTTATACATAAATGTTCACAGCAGCATTATTCATAATAGCCCAAAGGTGAAAACAGTCTAAATGTTCACTGATGAATGGATCAATAAAATGTGATACAGCCACACAAAGGAATATTATGTGCCCATAAAAGTATTAATATATGCTACAATGTGGAATCTTGAAAACATTATACTAGGTAAAAGAATTCAGTTATAAAAGACCACATATTACATGATTCCATTTATGTGAAGTGGTATAGAACAGTCAAACCTAGAGACAGAGAGCAGGGAAGCCGGGATGGCTCAGTGGGTTGAGCGCTCACTTTGCAGCGCCGGGGATCGGGGATCGAGTCCCGGCCCCGGCCCGTGCGGGGCCATGTGCTGGGCTGGGGGCTCCCCCAGTTCGGTTCTCTCTCTGTCTCTGTCTCTGTGTGTCTCTCTCTCTTTCTCTGTCAACAATAAATAAATAAATAATACATTTAGAGACAGAGAGCAGATTAATGGTTGCCTAGAGCTAGGTTGGTGAGTGGAGCTGTGTGAAATAAGAATGACTGCTAAAGGGTACCGCTTTCCTTTTGGGGCAATGAAAATGTTCTGAAGTTGATGCTTACCCGATTCTGTGAATATACTAATAACTACTAAACAGTTCACTTTTTTTTAACTAATACATTTTTGAAAGATTTATTTTATTATTTGAGAGGTGTGTGTGGGGGCGGGGGGAGAGAGAAAGAGAGAAAGAGTGAGAGGGAGAAGTGGGGAAGGCCCAGAACAGTCTCTGTAATTACACATCATTAGTTGTGACATGGTTTCATTCCCACAGGTGGATGTGGGGCTGCATGGGGCAGGAACTGAACGAGGGGCCTCCCTCATGGGAAGTGAGAACCATCACTGCTATGCTATCCTGGCTGTTACTAGTTGTGCCACAGTTTAGCATATGGGGTTTGCATGGGCCAGGGCTAGGAATCGAACCCCGGACCTTGTGATTGAGAGGCAAGTGCTCAACCGCTGAGCTTATCCCAGCATTCCCTAAACAGCTCACTTTAAGTGGGTGAATTGTATGCTTTGTGAATTACATCTCAATGTAATTGAGCTGTTATAAAAAAGTCACCCAGGGAAGCCGGGATGGCTCAGTGGGTTAGGCGCTCACTTTGCAACGCTGGGGACCGAGGATCGAATCCTGGCCCTGGCCCGTGCGGAACCATATGCTGAACTGGGAGCTCCCCTAGTTCAGTTCTCTCACTGTCTCTGTATCTCTCTCTCTCCCTCTCTGTCAAAAATAAATAAATAAATAAATAAATATTTTTTTAAAAAGAAAAAAAAAAGTCGCCCGCTCTGTAAATTTTTCCCTGAACCACTCAGCCCTCCCTCCACTATCCAATATCTTTCCACCATCTCAAGCTCTATGGATACTTTTATTATATAGCATTTGCAGCACTAGTATTGTATTTATTAGTATAAACGTCTGTCTCTTCAACTTGAATGTTCTTTAAATCAAAATTCCATTCCAGTCTCTTAAATGGAAATACACAAGTCTTTTACACCTGGGAGCCTGCTTTTCTACCAGTTTATCAATGCATGGAAACTGAATGCAGAGTTATCACATTTGATAGTGCCATAGTGTATCCTCAGGTCCAAGCTCCGCTTCCCACTTTCTCTATCTTGGGGTACTGGTTGTGCCCAGTATAAATACTCTGCAGGGACTATCTTTAGACATACTACCTATTTTCCCTCTTTCTGGACCTTTTCTTAAGAGATCCTCCTAAAATCAGAATTTCTGGATCAAAGGGTATAAATACCTAGATATGTACTTTCCCCAAAGCCCCAGCAACATTGCAGTTAGAGCCCATCTTACTAAAGTTGATTCAAACTTCTCTTCCCTCAAAGAGCTGGAATCAACAAACACTTCCATTTTCTTCTTACTTTTAAGTTTAACCCATCTGGAATTTTTTTGGCTTACATCATAAGATATGTATCCATGGTGAGTGTTTTTCATAATACTGTATTTTTAAATTCTTACAAAGTTATATTATTGACTAAATAGCATTGGAACTACTTAAAACCAGCTGGATTAAAAAACAAGTAAACAAACTGAATTCCTATGTCACATCAAGATAAATGTTAGACAGATTAAAGCTGAAATGTAAAAATGAAACAATAAAAGCATTTGAAGAAAATACAGGTGATTTTTAAATATATATAATTTTATGAAAAAGGAGACCATAAAGAAAAATACTGCTGGGGATGCTGGGATAGCTCAGTGGCTGAGCACTTGCCTTGCAATCACAAGGTCCAAGGTTCATTTCCCAGCCCTGGCCCATGCAAACCCCATATGCTGAACTGTGGTGCAACTGGTAACCACCAGGATTGCATGGTAGTGAAGGTTCTTGCCTACCATGTGGTTAGGCCCACAGTTCGGTTCCTGCCCACACAGCCCCATGTCCACCTGTGTGGAATGAAACCATGTCACAACTAACAATGTATAACTGTGGAGACTGCTCTGGGCCCTTCCCCCATTTCTTTGTCTCTTACCTTCTCTCAAAACAATAAAATAAATGTTTTTTTTAAGATTTATTTTATTGTTATTGACAGAGATAGAGACAAGAGAGAGACAGAGAGAAGGAGGAGGGCCCAGAGCAGTCCCCATAGTTGTATGTCATCAGTTTTCAACATGTTTTCATTCCACACAGGTGGGTGGGGGCCGCGTAGGGCGGGAATCAGGCCGGGGCCTCCCATATGGGAGGCATGCCCCCTTAAGCCAGGGGCCAATCTGGGGGGTGAGAGTTAAACTAGGGGCCTCTTGCATGAGAAGAACACCTCAGTTCAGTATATGGGTCCACACAGGCCGGGATCGGGACTCAATTCTCAGTCCCCGGGGCTGCAAAGCAAGTGCTTAACTCGCTGAGCCGTCCCGGCTTCCCCAATAAAATAAATCTTAAAAAAAAAGAAAGAAAAAAGAAAAACACTGCTAAGTTTGACATAAAAGATTTTCCAAGGCTTAAAAATAACAATTCATAAATAACACTGAAAGGCAAATAACATATGCAACATTTGACAAAGAATTACAGGTTCTAATAAATAAATATATAGAAAGGGTATGAATAAGAGTAAAATGACCAATAAATACATGAAGACTTCAACACCACAATTTATCAAAGAAATTAAAAACAAACAAAACAGTATTCTTCATCTACCTAGAAAAGATTTTAAATGTTAAACAAATCATAAGCACCAACAGGGTAAGTGGACCCTCTTATGTTCTTTCATTTATTGTTGTTTTTATTCTTTTAGCTTTTTTCTTCTATTCTTTGTGGTTTATTTTTCTAATTTTTATTTATTATTTTGTGCTCTTTAAATGGAAGTATAAATTGGTACATCATTGATAGAAGGCTGTTTGGTAATATATATCAAAATATAAAATCTCAGAATGTTTGACACACCATTGTCACAGCCAGAATATTAATAGACATATTCTCATAAGTAGAAATATACAATGTAAGTTACTATGGACAATAAAATAATTTATTAATGTTGCTGGGTACAAAATTAACACAAAAAAATCTGTCATATATGCAAATAACTGTCGATTAGAAAACATCCAATTCTAAAATATCAATGTAACCACTGATCTAGATGAATGTAATCTTAAAACAGATTTGAAACATACAAAGGCAATACTAAGGAAATGGAATGGCATTAAATGGTCTTGAATATCAATTCAATATCATAAAGCTGACAATGTAATGCATGACACACAGACAATGAAACACTATAGAGCCATTTGAACTGATAGTATAAATCTGTATTTCAGGCCAAATTACCAGTCAATTAGCTGATTCCTCAGTTTCTAATGTCTATTTTTCCAAACAAAATCCTATTAATACTTTTTTTTCTTGAAAGTCCAGCACAAAGCTGCCTTTTTTATGGCCTTCCTTAATCCCTATGAATGGAACTGGTTGCTTTATCCTCTCCACCTCAAGAAGCGTATGCCATTCTCATACCATTTATTCCATTCTGACTTATTTATTCTATGTCTATCTCCCAAATCATTTTAAATGACTTAATAACAGGATCACATCTTTCCCACAGCTACTACATGATAGGTATTGAATGTTTATTGGAAGTACAAATAGCTCGTCAATTTTTAAAATACTCTTATTTTATTACTAATCAAAGAAATCTACTTAGGAATAAATAGATACAACATTTTTTATATTTTATTAGCAACAATTAAAAAGAACAGGATTACTTAGTACCAATGCAGACAGAGCAAACAGAGCATTCTTCTGTGTCGATGGTCAGAGCAGGGACGACAGAGATCACTACAGAAAGCCACTGGCAGTACAAAACAAGAGCCTTAAAACAATTCAGATGCTTAGGCCTAGCAAATCTACTTCAAATAAAAAAAGAAAAAATGGTCTTAGACATAGAGGTAGATGATTATTATAGCAATTATGTAAAATAAGAAAATGGCTACCGGTAACTGAACTATGGCACAAATTATGTACCCAATATATATAATATTGCAAAGAATTTGAAATAATATAAGAGTGAGGAGAATGCAAGCCAGGCAAACTATGAAACTATGCATACATACTCATACAAACTCATGCTTAAAACAATGTAAAGAAAACTCCAAAATACACAGAACAAAAAGAAAGGTAATATCAAAATTCTGATATCAGTTGTCTACAAATAGTGAGTTTAAGGGAGTTTTTTTCTTCTAATATTGTTTTCCAAAATAAGTATATACAAGGAAGACCCCAAAAACCCGGAATTGTGGTCTGCAGGGCAGGTCCCTGGTAGTACAGGCTTCCCCCACTAGGTGAGTGTTCTAGGAACCCATCTGCATAGTGTACCAGCTGGCGTGGTTGTGACAGGCTGCGTTCAGCTTCAGTGAATTTTTCTTGGAGACCTTTTCAATGCGTTTACATGTTTCATGATGGGTGATTTATAAGAACAATGTGCCCCATGACAATGTACCTGCCCACACTGTGCACGAGTGTTCAGCAGTTTTTAACCAAAAACAGCATGACTCCTGTGCCCCACCCTTCCTATTCACCTGATCTCACCCCAAGCAACCGTTTTTTTTTTAATTTCCCTGGATAAAAAAAGTCCTCAAAGGGAAATGTTTTGCCAGTGTGGAAGAGGTGAAACCAAAAACGCAGAAGCACTAAGACATCAAAATCAACAAGTTTAAAAACTCTTTTGAGTAATGGAAAAAGCGTCTAGATAGGTGTAGTGCAACAAAGGAGGAGTATTCTGAAGGTGACTGAAGTTTAAACATGTAAGAATAAATACACACACATTTTTATAAATAAATTCCTTGTACTACTTCCATAATCAGAAAATAAACAAAGGCTGATGAAATGAAGGTCGGAATTATGGGAAGAAAGGGTCCTTACCTAGGGAGGTCACATTTCCATAATTCTCCAGCATCACATCCCAGTATAAGGCCCTCTGAATAGGGCCCAAACATGCCCATTCCTCTGAAGTGAAACATACCGATATCTCCTCAAACATCACCAACTCCTGAAATAACAGGTATGTGTGAGATTATGTGTCCAAGAGCTCCCCTACTGAAAGGTTCCTTTCACTTCTGGGGAAGGGACACACTGTGAGGCCACGAGGTGGGCAAAGCATATCAGGGAGATCTACGGAGACCCCATGTAAAGTCTGCTTTCTATTAATAATAGCACAGATGAACCCCGACTTAGAACTGACTGGACACCCAAGTGCTAGAATGAGGGGGGGCACGTTAGCCACACGAAGGTAGTACAGACAGGGCCTTAGGAAGAAGGATGTAAACCTCACCTGGGGCTGGGCTGTTAGGTGCATGAGTGCCATTAACTGATTTCTTGGGTTCTCTTCCTGGGAAAGGGCAGAAGCTTCAGGGGCAGGAGAACCTGAGGAAAGAGGTAAAGCTGCATGTAAGATTTTGGCTGTTCCTGCCCACTACCTCCAAGCCCAGTATCTTCTACAAATGAGGAATTCAGAAAGACCTGGAACTCTGACTAGGCAATGATGGCTATAAAATGAATGACCCCCCAGGTGCAGGGCTGGCGTAACACAAAGAGCATTAGTAAGAATGGAGAAAGGGTGAGAGGGACCAGGAAAGAAGAGGGAGAATGACAGGAGAGCTTGGTACCATAAGGAATTCATGGAGAGGGCATGAAAGGAAGCAGCTATCTGGGTGTAGGAGGGTGAGCCACCGCAAAATAAGAAAGCAAGTCCAAAGCCAGGTACCATGTTGAGGGTCCTGAAGGCTGAATACCACTGGGTCAGTAAGAGGGTTTGGGCAAATTTCAGCAGATGTGTGGCTTCCAGGGGGCGCCCGAGGAAGTGATGTTCCTGGAGTGCTCATGCCCTCGTGGAGCGTGTCCTGGACAAGGACTGGAACCTGGGAACAAGCAAAACAAAATAAGCTGACTCCTCTTGTCCCTCCAGAAAATGGACTCACCTAACCACTGTGGACCTCTGTCTGCCTGTAATCTTCAACTGTGAGATCAGAGAGACCCACCTCAAGTATGGGGAGTCTAAAGAGCAGTAAAACTCTACCCTGAGAACAATGGAGCTGCCCTCCAGCCCCACTCATGGCACTGGTGACCTGTCCCAGAGGAGACTCAACAGAACGGTGGGAACAAGCCAGGCCCGGGTGTGGGTTAAGGAGGGAATGCAAGTAACAAGCAATAATTAAGAGCATGTGTTTTAGTTTCAGACCTCACTTTTGGTAAGACTTAGGTTCAATATGCTCTTCTACTTATTTGCCCCTTTTCTTACCCTTTCCTGCTCCCATAGAAGGAACAATAGAGTAGGAGTCTAGCCAATTGGTTTTGCTGCTAGCTAGCTAGATATCTGACCTAAGGCAACCCAGAGAACCCTATTCTGCCTCTGTTTTCTTCTCTCTCAAATGAGGAGGATAGATTAGTGATTTGTAATGAAATATAAAATTCTAAAAATCTTCATTTTTATGACTAAAATGAAAAAGCCCATTCTTGGTGCCACTCCCAAGTTTAAGTTATGCTTCAGACGTCTAGTAGAAATGTTTCTAGTGGACCACAGATTGACAGAGATGTCACACACACACTTGAAACTACATTCAGATCCCAATGTAATGGTCAAGGATATAAAATCTTATCAGAGGCAACTACCTCAACCCAATCCTTTGGCTCACAGGACCCCAAGTAGGGGCACCCACGCAGAAGTCTTGCCAGATCTAGAAAATGTCATTCCTTCTCTCACTGCCTTTTACACTTCATGCTTACATCACGTTACTCTGAACAGACCTATCCAAATAGCACATATGCTTGTTTAGGGGAACACTTAGAAACATTATGTTCTTTAGGTTCTTGAACCAAACTCAGCACTAGCATCACCCAAGGGACAGAGGGCAGTCAATGCCTTTGTGCTAATTCTGAACTGGGCCCAAGACTTAGGCTGACCAGAAGTACTGTTTTGAACAGGACAGAAAACAATGGTTCTGTCCCACTTCAAACGGTACATATAGTCAGCCTACTGATACCTTGAATTTAGCCCAGTGAGACGAGGCCTGAACATATGTACTATGCGAAATAGGACAGCATCGTTGTTTTCTGTCCTGTTTAAAACATTATGTCTGGTCAACCTACCAAGACCCGAATCCTAAGTTCATTTCCTGCAAAGATATTCTATGGTCTGAGTAGCTCATGAACCTGTTTCATTAGCATCAGAGATGCTAATGTGCTATTAACTGGTTCATGAAAATCATAGGATCACCCTCAAGCCCAGCCTGTCCTGCCTCAATTCTCTTTCCTCTCAAACTCTTCACCTGCCCCATTTTTCTCACCTTTACTGCTGGTCTGTCGAAGTCTTTCTGTAGCTCCTCTACCAGGGCCACAGCCTCCTCACCACTCCCAGGACGATGGATCTGCACCCAGGTCCGAATCTCCCCCGGCAGGATGCTCAGGAACTGCTCCAGCACCAGCAACTCTAGGATCTGGGCCTTGGTGCGTGCTTCAGGCCTCAGCCACCGGCGACAGAGCTCTCGGAGCCGGCTCAGGGCCTCCTGGGGGCCAGATGTCTCATGGTAACGTAACTGCCTAAAGTGCAGGTGGGAGGTCTCCCAAACCGAAGAGCTGCTGCTCCCTTGGAAGCTGGTTCCCCATTTCCAGGTATCATCCTTCCCTTTAACAAGACCCTCTTGTCTCAGAGCATTGTGGGTCCAATTTTCTCTTGTCATTTCGTCATTTAGGAAAGGCTCCTCCCCCAGACCCCCTCAATCCTTGCTTAACTTCTTCCCTAGAGCTTGGAGGACATCATCTTGTACAAGACCTACAAGAAATCATTGTTAAAATTAACCCAGTAAAATAACGAAGTTTTCCAGATCCCAGTGATGAAGAGAACCTCCCTGAACGCAAGGTTCTAGACTCTAGCTCCTCGGACAGAAGCCCCTGCCCAAGGCTCTGTGGACATTGACACACACATTACCCAGACCACTGCTGAAACCACAGACATGAAATTCTTTTGGTCTTTATTCACAGCCTCCTCCCCACCTAGTTATAATAAATCCTTTATCCACTACTCTAATAATGGGTATCCTGGCTACCCACCCCTGTGTGATCTTGAACAAGCTATGTCACTTTTGAGTCTTAGTTTCTTAACCTGTGAAACACAAGTAATAACTCTTGCAAAAATTTGATGTCCAAATACATTTTAAGTTTTTGAATAGTGTCTGGTATATGGATTCAAATGTTCATTATTATCTTTTTGTAACTTGCATTCTTTCCTATGTTCTGTGCAGTCGACAAGTAATCATGGACTTAATCCTAATACAGGTAAGATAAAATCCTAACACCTTCTCAGTTAACAAAAAAAAGGCTGAACTAAGCTCTATGTAGCTTTACTGTATACTTTAAATTCTTTGAAAATTGTTCATTCTGTTAATCAAAATATTTGGATAAATTTGAATAAGATTTTATTATACAGAACATAGGCTTATATTCTCTAGAAATCTTCTGGGTTTTTTTAGAAATATTTAATTTTATTATTACGAAACAGAATATTTGTAAAACCAGAAAACACACAGAAAACCAGAGAATAAACACTACCATTGTCTCAGACTATGTTCTTCCAGTCCTTGCACCATTTGGATTGCAAGATTGGAGCCAACTGTACTGCTCTGTGATTTGATTTTCACACATGTTGTGAATATTAAATATTCATCATCTTTAAGATCGTATGAGCCCATTCATACTTAAGCAGTCCTCTGTTGTTAGGCATTTAGATTATTTATAATTTTCCTCTATAATAAATTAGGCCACAGTGACTATACTTGCTAATGAATTTTTGGTTTTACAACTGCTTATTTCTTCAGTAAAATTCCCAGAAATAATTATTGGGCCAAAAAAGGTACAAATAATTTTGAACTTCTAAGGTTATAACAGTTATATCAGTGTCAGTGACATATGAAAGCACCCTCATTAATTTTATTTAACACATGGACCCTTAAGATTCAGGCTTATAATGGAGCAAAGGAGGGAGAAATATAAACAATTTCAATATAACATGTAAGTGTAATTAGTAGGAGGACATATAAGCACAGAAAAATTCATGAAGGTAATTTTGGATTGGGCTTTAAAGAAAAAATAAAGTCCATTGGAATATTAGGAAAGCCATTCCTATAAGAAAGAAACTATAATTTCAAAAACAAATGAGTTATAGCACATATAACTGTGTTAAAAATGTGTTTTGGGGGGAGCCGGGATGGCTCAGTGGGTTAAGCACTCACTTTGCAGCCCCAGGGACCGAGGATCGAATCCCGGCACCGGCCAGTGAGCACCCATATGCTGAACTGGGGAGTTTCCCCAGTTCAGTTCTCTCTCTGTCTCTGTATCTCTCTCTCTGTCAAAAACAATAATAAAAAAATAAAAATAAAAATTTAGAAATGTGCTTTGCAAACCAGAAAAGGGAAGAAACCTTTAGTTGTAGTAGACTGGAGAGATAAACAGAAGTCAAATTCTAAAGGTGACTGAGGCAGAACAAGACAGTAATCATATTCTCTAAGTGACAAGCACCAGTAAAGAGGTTTTACTTTACATTTTTCTTTTCTTTTTTTTTTTTTTAGATTTATTTTTATTGTTTTTGACAGAGAGAGAGAAAGATAGAGAGACAGAGAGAAGGGAGAGGGCCCAGAACAGTCTCCATAGTTGCACACCATTGGTTTTTCCACAGTTTCATTCCACAGTGGGTGCAGGGCTGCACAGGGCAGGAGCTGGGCCGAGGTCTCACCCCGGTGAGAACTGAACTGGGGGCACTCCCCAGTTCAGCATATGGGTCTGCCGGGGCCAGGATTTGATCCTCAGTCCCCGGGGCTGCAAAGTGAGCGCTTAACCCACTGAGCCATCCTGGCTTCTCCTTTTCTGTTATTTAAA
The DNA here is from genome assembly GCA_004027555.1 of Craseonycteris thonglongyai. NCBI lineage: Eukaryota > Metazoa > Chordata > Mammalia > Chiroptera > Craseonycteridae > Craseonycteris > Craseonycteris thonglongyai. The sequence continues at coordinate 42,872 of PVKE010001954.1, forward strand.
AAAAAAAATAGGTAATATATTCACTTGGTTCAAAATTTTAAATTATAAAATGCATACCGTATAAAGTTTCCCTATCCTCATTAGTTTCTTAAGTAGTTTTCCAGCTATTTATGTATAATTAAGGTGACCATATTTTAACATTGGTAAAGCGGGACCCCATCGACCGGGGGGGAGGAGGTTCTTGATTAAAAATTTGGTCTATCTCCCGCCGTTCCCTAGCTTGTCGTGCATTCTTTCCAAAAATCGGGACTTTTTTAAAACACTGCAGGATGCGGGACAAATTGTTAAAAATCGGGACTGTCCCACCAAAAGCAGGACGTCTGGTCACCTTAATGTATATACAAGTATGTACAGATATTGTTTTGCACTTCCCTTTCTCACAAATGATAGAACACCATAAATCATGTACTGCATCTTCCTTTTCTCAGTTAATAATATATCTTTGAGGTCTTTCTTGTTGGCACATACAAGGTCTGACAACTGAGTTTGCAAACTCATCCTAGAAAAAGTGCTACGTGCCTCATTGCTGAATATTACTATGGTCACCTTCAAAGTACTCCCCTTGGGAAACTATGCACTGACGCCAGCACCTAGTCCAATTTTGGAACTCTTTTTCTGGAATGGCCATTGGAGCCATCATCATCAACATATTACCTCTGATGTCCTGAATGTCATCAAAATGTTTTCCTTTCAATATTTCCTTTATCTTCGGGGAAAGAAAAAAGTCATTGGGGGACAGATCAGGTGAGTAGGGAGGGTGTTCCAATATAGTTATTTGTTTATTGGCTTAAAACTCCCTCACAGACAGTGCCGTGTGAGCTGGTGGATTGTCGTGATGCAAAAGCCATGATTGTTGGCAAAAGTTCAGGTCATTTTCATCTAACTTTTTCACACAGCTTTTTCAGCACTTACAAATAGTCAATTTGGTTCAGTGTCCAGTTGGTACAAATTCATCATGAACAATCCCTCTGATATCAAAAATGGTGAGCACCATTTGTTTTGACATCTGATTTGAACTGACAGAACTTTTTTGGTGGTGAAGAATTGGCTGACTTCCCTGTGTACTTTGATGCTTTGCTTCAGGTTCACATTGGTACAACCATGTACCAATAGATCATCTTGTTTCTCCAAAAGGTCTTGGCAAACTTCAACTCTCCTTTGCTTCTGTTCATCAGTGAGCTCCTTTGGGACCAATTTTGCACACACCTTTTCATGCTAAGATTTTCAGTTCAGATTTTCCTTTCTCTATTAATGTTTATTTGGTTTGCTACACTTCTCACAGTCAGCCAACAATTTTGATGCATAATTCAATGAATTTTTGCAATGTTTTTGTTAATTCTACTCATTATTGGCTGCCCTGGCCTCTCTTCGTCAGTGATACTTTCTCTCCCCTCAGAAAAAAATTAATCCATTTGTACATTGCCATTTTCTTCATGCCATTATCTCCATAAACTTGGACTAACATGACCCTGATTTCACTTCCACTCTTGCCAAGTTTAACAAGAAATGTAATGTTTGTTCATAGCTCTAATTCAAGCTCCGACATTCTCGCGACGGCACACAACACACAATAATGAACGCCGCTCAGCAAGACTCCACCATGTAGACACAAACACAGCTATGAGACACTGATATAGCAAGGTTATAAAACCTTACTGAGTTGTTTGTACTGTGCTGCCAATGTAAGCGCATGGTGACAAGATCATGAACTTAATTGTCAGACCTTATACATAGTTTCTCTGACTTTTTGTGAATGCATTTACCCAACTCCAGCACTGATCCATAAAATGAACAATTCATAAGCTGGACTTCACAAAAACAAAAAACAACTGCTCTGCAAAAGGCAAATCAAAAGAATGAGAAGAAAAGCCACAGACTGGGAGAAAATATTTACAAAAGACTCTCATATCTGACAAAGAGCTATTATCTTTTGTATATTTCATACAAAGAACTCTTAAAACTCAACAATAAGAAAATAAACAACTTGGCTGAGACTTTGGAACAACACTCCTCTGAGCCCCAGGCATAAATAAAGCTTTGAAAAAAATAAATAAATAAACAACTCAATTTAAAAATGGCCCTAAAGCTTTAACAGATACCTCACCAAAGAAGATACAGATTCCAAATAAGCACGTAAAAATATGCTCCACAGCATGTCATCAGGGAAATACAAATTAAAGCAATGAGATGCCGCTACACATCCATTAGAACAGCCTAAATCCAGAACACTGACACCACCAAATGCTGGTGAGGATGTAGAGCAACAGGAGCTCTCATTCACTGTTGATGGGAATGAAAAATGGCACAGCCACTTTGGAAGACAATTAGGTAGTTTCTTCTAAAACTAAACATACTCTTCCCATATGAGTATGATCTAGCAATTTGGTATTTACTCAAGGAGTTGAAAACATTATGTCCACACAAGACCAAAAACCTGCACACAGATTTTTATAACACACAACAGCTTTATTCATAATTGCCAACACCTAGAAGCAACCCAGATGTCCTTCAGTAGGTGAATGAGCTGTGGTACATCTAGACAATGAAATATTATTCTGCTCTAAAAAGAAGCTATTAAGGCATGAAAACACATGTAGGAAACTTAAATGCATAATATTAAGTGAAAGAAGCCAATCTGAAAAGACTATGTACTGAACAATTCCAACTATCTGGGATTCTTGAAAAGGCAAAACTATGGAGACAGTAAAAAGATCAGTGGTTGCCAGGAGTAGGGAGAAGGAGGAATGAATAGGCAGAGCATAGAGGATTTTTAGGGCAGTGTATCTACTCTGTATGATACCATAATGGGAGATACATTGTACATGTAACATTTATTATATACTTGTCCAAACCCATAGAATGTATTACATAAAGAATGAATTGTAATGTAGCCTATAGACTTTGGAAAATAATGACGTGTCAATATAGGTTCATCAATTGTAACAAATGCATCATTCTGGTGGGGATGTTAATAGTGGGGGAGGCTATGCGTGAATGGGTGAAGGGAGTAAAGGGAAAATCTCTACTTTTTCTGTGAACCTAAAGCTGCTTTAAAAAATAAAGTCTATTAAAATAAATTAATAAATAAACAAATACACTTATAAAAAAAGTGATTTCCAAATAATTTTCTACAGTAAATTATCAGCTCCTTTTACCCTAATTTTGCAGATACCAACAACAAATCCTTAAAACATACGTTTTGTTTGCTTCTCACAAAAGGAAAGAAGGCTCAGAGGAGCTAAGTGATTCATTCAAGGCCACAACTAGTTATGTTGTGGGAGCAAATTCTGAACTCAAGGGTTCTAATTAGAAAAGTCCAAAATAATTCCATGTAAGACTTCTGAAACCCCAACAACTATTCTAAAGCAATAGTTTCCACGCGACAGGTCATTATAAAGGTTTAATCTGGCAAACTGTAAAACAAAAATAAAATAATTGTGCTCAGTGACAGGTTGGCAATGACCTTTATGCAAAGGACAGCATTTAATTCCGAGTGTTAGGGTTTCAGTACTTGGTGTTAACAGCATATTCTCTGAAGTAACGGTGGTACAAGTAGTCTAAGTTTGCTTTTTGATGACCATTATATTACAAAATTAGAAGATGGAAACTAGCCCATCCTTCAAGCAAAAGAAAGAAGTCCCAGAAGCCTGGGAGGCACGGCTTCAGGGACGGCTCCAGATGCTGAAGAAAAGCACAACAGCCAGGGATGGGGATACCGACTACCGAGACAGCTGTTCCCACAGGGGCAATACATCCTAAATGACTCGAGCACCAGTCCACACACACACACTCAAAGGTGCTGCTGACTCCAATTCCTCCCCCAGGCCGGCAGCTTGCCTCAGTCGAGGCTACGCGATCACCTGTACCCGGGGCTGAGGAGGGATCGTGGTGGCGGGGAGGGGCTGGCAAGGGGTGCCCAAGCGAGCTCCAGCCCGCACCCCGGGCCGCTCTTCGCGCATGCCCACCCGACCCGAGCCCACCCCGCTCACCGGGGGCTCCCGCTCAGGCTCTGGGTACCGTCGCCTTGGCGCCGGGACGCCAGATGACACGGGCACAGGACGCGACGGCAACGGAGGCCCAGAATAATGGCTGACCTGCGGGTACCGCGACTTCCGGTTGCTCACCCCCTCCCGCACCCCGGCTCTCTAGGAAGCCACATCTCTATGGTTCCTTGAGCTCCCCAGAGGTGAGTTCGTTGGCCCTTGGGTCTCTTCGTTTCCCCCAGTAAATGGGAGATGGGGAATGGGGGTGGGGGAGGACTAATGTAACCCAGAACGGAAGCGTGCAGAGGTGACTCATTGGCCCGGGCCCTCAGAATGCTCGTGGACTCCTGAAGGAGTTGGACTTTTCAGTTTTAATTTGCATTTCAACAGAGTTGATTGGGAGTCATTTCTCAGCAATCTGAATGACCTCGTGGGAGACCTTTCCCATCTATTTTTGAACAGTTCTCACTATAAATTATAGCATGGCTTCTCAATGACCACTTTGAGAATTCGCTTTCATGTTGGTGTGATTAGATAATGGAATTATGGTATTAAACAACACTTACGCTGAAACTGCAGGGTCATGTACAGCGGTGGGGGGACACTCTCCCGGAAAGAGGTGGTCGTTCCAGTTGTCCATCACTCTGAGTAAAGTTAGGTCCTATTAGGAAACTGGAACACTGACTCTCTCTTTGGTCTTCTATCTCTTAGGTTTGGACTTCTGGAATTATCATCACCCTCTATAATGGGACTGAAACTGGAAGGAGGCTCCAAAAGGGCCAGGGCCATGTCTGTATGAATCCCTTGGTTAGTACCTAGCACAAAGCTGGAGCCATGCTGGGTGCTAGAGGAATGAATGAGCAAGGTGTTATTGTTTATTTCTATGTGTTCTCTCCTGGCTTTAACTAAACACTTGCTTAAACATGTCACCCTCTACTCATTCTACAACTATTGACTGCGTACTAACCATGTGCTCGACACTGTTCTAGGCACTTGGGATATAAGTGAAGGGGTAAAGTCCCTGCTTTCATGGACTTGCATTTCTAGTGTGGGTAACAAGAAAACAAATACAAAATGTGTCAGGTAGTACAAATGCTAAGAAAAAAGAGGGGACCCAACAAAGGAGACTTAGAAGCACCAGAACCAAGAGATAGTACTTTATGGGTCTTAAAACATGAATGGGTAGATTTTTGAAATAATAATCAATGTGCTCCCTTCTCCCCCCACACTAAATTAGTCCAGTTGTAACCTGAGGCTCCTCTCCTCCCCTACCTGCCCAAGTAGACAGAGGCTATTCACTATGAGATTAGACACGAAGAAGACAAGGGCTGTACTGTTAGGTCAAGAGAAACCTTTGAGACTGAAAGATATCTAGAGCCCCAGTTTTATCTCCCAGTTCATGCTGAGATTCTGCCTACAGCCCATCTGACAGACTTGGTCACTTTGTGGAGTGATGGAGCATTCCACTTTTGACTAAGGTGGAACTATATGGAATCTGTTTAAAGTGGACCAGATACAACACTCTGTTTTACATACACACATATTCCTGTCATATAGAATTCCCAATTTCAGATGAATAAGCTAACCAAACAATAATTAAATGAGTTTGTTAGAGCCACACAGTATATTTGGTTAATTAGGGGCATAGACAAGAATGAAACCAGATCAGCTTTCTTTTGCAACAGGTTACATGTATCCAAACTGTCTAAATACTATAGAAATTTACTTTAACATAGAACATTCCAGCTCTAAAACATTCTTCTGAACAAGCCCATACTTTAATGTCAATAAATAGCTTGAAAACTTGAGTTTAGTTTGGTCTTATTCTTAACAATTCAGTTCCCAAATATCACTTCAGTTTCATCATTTTTAAAAAAGATTTATTTTATTGTTTGAGAGAAGATGAGAGAGAGAGGAGGAGGGCCAGAGTAGTCGCCATAGTTGTACATCATCATTTATGGCATAGTTTCATTCTACACAGCTGGATGTGGGGCCACGCGGGGCATGAATTGAACTGGGGGCCTCCTGTATGGGAAGCAAGAAACTTCTCCACCATCCCGGTGGTTACCAGTTGTTCCACAGTTCAGCACATGGGTTTGCATGGGCTGGGGCTTGGATTTGATGCCCAGATTTCATGGTTGCAAGGCAAGCACTCAATCTACTGAGCTATCCCGGCATCCCCAGTTCTGTCATTTTTTAAAAGATTTATTTTATTGATTTTGACAGACAGACAGAGACAAGGAGAAGCACGAGGGCCCAAAGCAGTCTCCATAGTTGTACATCATCAGTTTTCAACATGGTTTCATTCCACACAGGTGGGTGGGGGTTGTGCAGGGCTGGACCTGGGCTGGTGGCCTCCCACGTGGGAGACATGCCATCTCCAGCCAGGGGCCAAACTGGGGGTGGGGTGAGAACTGAACTGGGGGCCTCCCAAATGGGAAGCACACCCCAGTTCAGCATATGGGTCCCCACGGGCCAGGGCCAGGATTCGATCCTCAGTCTCCAGGGCTGCAAAGAGAGCACTTAACCCACTGAGCCATCCCAGCTTCCCCTAGTTTCATCATCTTTAAGGGCCCTGACTCTGAAGCCAAAATAAGAGGGACCAGGTATATACTGCAGGCTGCCTCATCTTCTTCTGTACCATTTTATCTCTGAGAAGCAAGATCAATACAACCTCCCCATCTTTGTGGTTCTCCTGTTAAACTTTGTCTTAACTTGGCTGGAGGGAACAGTTGTCATTCCATTTTGGGGAGGGAAGAATTATACCAGATCCTTTATTACAGGTCAGTCACACACCAATTTGCATTAAAAACAACTTGGGTAGCGTGGAGTTTTATAGAAAGATGAGAAACACAACCTTTTCCATTTTAGTTGATCAATATTCTGAGGTCTTAGTTCCATCTTGAACTCCCAATCCTCTGCCTCCATCCTCTTCTCAAATACCTGTCTCTATGATATTGATGCCCATACACCAAGCTAAACATAACTTTGTTTCCTCTGATAAGACCCTATGGAAAATATCTATAACAAATAACAATGGTAATCTCAGTCACCTCCAAAGACGGTGGGTTGACGTGTTGGGTTGACATATCCCTGAAGGTACCTGGTGTAGTTATCAGGGTTTTCCTCAGAATCAGAACCAATAGGAGACATGTAAGGAATTGGCTCTCCTGATTATGGAGGCTGAGGAGTCCCAAGATCTTCAGTTGGCAAGCGGGAGATGCAGAAGGTATAGTTCCATCCAAGTCTAAAGACCTCAGAAGCAGAAGAGCTGATGGTGTAACTTTCAGGCTGAGTCCAAAAGCAGAAGACCAACGTCCCAGCTCAAAGACAGGCAAGAAAGAGAGCAAATCCTCCCTTCCTGCACATTTGTGCTATTCTGGTCTCCAAAAGATTGGAAGAGGCCTACCCATACTGAGGAGTGCAATCTGCTTTACTCAGCCTACCCACCAATTCAAATGTTAACCCTCTTAGTGCTACCTTCTGCCAGCGGTACTAGCGAGAAATGCGAAGGGTAATTTAATAAAATGTATCACTTTAGGAAAAAAATGTTATGAAGTTATTGTTTTAGATATCCATATGTGGCTTTTTCAGTTTTATATAAATTGAATTAGTTAATAATACTATTCTTTTATATCGTCTGAAAAAGAAATGTAATTATTTCAGTCATACATCATACAAGAAAAAATATAATAAGTTATAGTGCTTTTAACTATGGTCTACATATGAGCCGATATATTGGCCCAACGCACTTTTCATCCAAGATGCAAAAGCCCATATATCGGCCCATCACACTAAAAGGGTTAACCTCTTCCAGAAACACCCAGAATAATTTCTAACGAAGTATCTGTCAGCCTATACTCCAGTTGACACATAAAATTAACCATCACACCTGAATTTCTCCAAATACAGTTCAGAGTGTTAATTATAGTTTGTGTAGGCCCTGAAGGGTACCCAGAGTGGATAGATTTGGAGCATGTAACTTAAAAGGATCCATTCGAGATTTGGATGCCCATCGTGGAGAACGCCCCCAGCCACCTTCACATCCTCAGAGAGAGAGGTCTTGTAGCAGTGAGAGTCATGATGAAGGGAAAGTTGGAAAAGGAGACAGGCCACCTGAGAAAAGCCAACTTATTTCTATCCTAAGTGCATTATGAGCAGTGTAGAGCAGGGATCCCCAACCCCTGGGTCAGGGACTGGTATCAGTCCATGGCCTGTTCAGAACTGGGTCTCACAGCAGGAGGTGAGGGCAGGTGAGCAAGCCAAGCTCCCCGTTGCTCACATGATCACCTGAGCTCCGCCTCCTGTCAGATCAACCGCAGCATCAGATTCTCATAGGAGCACGAACCCTATTGTGAGCTGTGCGTGGGAGGGATCTAGGTTGTGCACTTTTTCTGAGAATCTAATGTCTGATAATCTGAGTTGAAGCTGAGGTGATGCTAGTGCTGAGGAGCTGCTGCAAACGCAGATTGACATTAGCAGAGAGGTTTGACTGCACAGACCATCATAAATCAAATGCTTGTAGACTCATCAAAACTCTGTGCATGATAAGTGACCAGCTGTATCTGGCACTTGAATCATCCCCAAACCATCCCTCACCCCCAGTCCATGGTGCCAAAAAGGTTGGGGACCATTGGTGTACAGGACATTTTGCTGCACTGTCTGGGTTCCCCTAGATTGTTCCCTTTGTCCCCTCACTAGGGGGCCTCGCTCGCTAGAGGGGCAGGCTGAAAGTCCTCAATTGTCAGCCTTCTCCAGGAAGTATCTTCAGCTCAAGATGTGGACCTCACCCAAGAGCATGCTTTCCTTCAGGGTTATGTAGTGTATTCAGTAACCTGTGCGAGGGAAAGAAAGGGGGAGGGCCCAGAGCAGTCTCCATAGTTGCACATCATTAGCTGTGACAGTTTCATTCCACACAGGTGGATGTGGGGCTGCACAGGGCGGGAACCGAACTGGGGGTCTCCCGCATGGGAGGTGAGAACCTTTGCTGCCATCTTGGCAGTTACCAGTTGCTCCACAGTTCAGCATATGGGTTTGCAAGGGCCAGGGCCAGGATTCGATCCCTAGACCTCGTGGCTGCAAGGCAAGAGCTCAACCTGTTGAGCTATCCTGCATCCCCAAATGTCACTTTCTTAAAAGTCTTTTTAAATATTTATTTTGATTGTTTTTGACAGAGAGAGAGACAGACAGACAGAGACAGAGAGAGACAGAGAGAAGGGTTGGGGAGCCATAGTCTCCATAGTTCTATGTCATTAGTTTTCGATATAGTTTCACTCCATAGGTGAACGCAGGGCTGTGCAGGGCAGGAACTCAGCTGGGGGGCTCGCTCATGGAAGGTATGCCCCCACTGGGGGCCTTCTACATGGGAAGCACGCCCAGGGCAGGAGGCAAACTGGGGGCACACCCTGTTCAGTATATGGGTCTACATGGGCTGGGGCTTTGATCCTCGGACCCCAGGGCTGCAAGACAAGCACTCAACCCACTAAGCCATCCCAGCATCCCCTTAAAAGTCCTTTTAAAGGATGTTTAAGTTTTAGTCAGCATTTCTAGGTTGTTTTGCAGCCAAAGGGCTTTATAATTATCTCGAGTGCCATATTGTTCTATTACCGGTATATCTTTTAAAACCATGAATCTTGCTCAATTCTGTGCTTAAACCAACACTGTAAATGTGATAGCATTTTCTGAAAGAAAAGCAAATGGAATTGCTTTTTCCCCACACTGAACAAGGTAAGGAAGTAAAAAGAAAAAATAATAGTGATATATGTATTTTTTATTTTATTTTTTTCTTTATTAATATTATTATATTTTATTGTTAAATTTAATGGGGTGAATAGTGATATTTTTAAGTAAATAACAATAGATATTTATTGGTGGAATTATAACTATTTCCTGTAAAAACAGTTTATGCCTCCAATTTTATAACATCAGTGGTAAGACAGTCTATTTCTAAAAGAAAATCTAACAGTATGAGTAAACTATTTTATTTATATGGAATGGAAAAAATAAAAAAAAGGAAGTCTGTTGCTGAAGATACAGAGCTGAAATGAAATTTAATCCAATGGGATTTAGATTCAATGGAATTACTCAGCTATTCAAAGCTCTTTTTGGTTTCAGTTTTCTTCTCAGGTCCACGTAAGGCCTAACACAGTACACATCATCAGTGAAAAGTATCTCTAAGCCTAGGCAGACACTCCTCTCTGTGCACAGATTCTTTGTCTTTTGTGTTTCTCTTTAATCAAGGCTATACTAAAATGAGATTTTATTTCACACTTCTTCTCTCAACTAAAAAGAGACCTATATTTCTATTCCACACAAGAGCAATTCCACACAACCAGGTTGTCTGTGGTAAAAAATGATGCCTCTTCATATTCCTCAGGAATAGTCAGGGCACTAAAAACATAAATGAATCTATGTGAGTGCACAGGAAGCCAGGAGATGACAAAAACAGGGATGAGTAAAACATAGTAGTTTAGTGATGTACATTTCAAAAGAGCTGTCTTTTTTATTTTAAAGATTTATTTTTATTGTTTGAGAGGTAAGAGAGAGGAGGGAGGGCCCAGAACAGTCTCCATAGTTGTACATCATTAGTTGTGGCATGGTTTCATTCTACACAGGTGGAAGTGGGACCACGTGCGGTGGGATGTGAACTGGGGCCTCCCACAGGAACAGTGAGAAACTTTGCCCTGGGCGATCTTGGTGGTTACCAGTTGTTTTGCAGTAAAGTATATGGGGTTTGCATTAGCTGGGGCTGGGAATCCAATCCAAGACCTCGTGATTGTGAGGCAAGTGCTCAACCACTGAGCTATTCTGGCATCCCCAAGAGCTGGGTTTCTTTTTCTTTTTTAAGATTTATTTTTATTGTTTTTTGACAGAGAGACAAAGAGAGACAGAGAGAAGAGGGAGGGCCCAGAGCAGTTTTCATAGTTGACAGCATTAGTTTTCCATATAGTTTCACTGCACAGGTGGGCACGGGGCTACACAGGGCAGGAACTGGGCCAGGAGCCTCCCACATAGGCCCTGGCAAGAACTGAACTGGGATCACACCCCAGTTCAGCATATGGGTCCACCGGGGCTGGGGCTGGGATTTGATCCTTGCTCCAGGGCTACAAAGCAAGCGCTTAATCCGCTGAGCCATCCAGCTTCCCCAAGAGCTGGGTTTTTGATGAAGAGTAAGAAAAATAATAGCAGCACAGAGAGATAAGTGGGTTGAGAGACAACAACTAGCAACTAAGGGACTGCAGCGGAAGCATTGCTATTAAGGAACAACCAGGTTTTCATTAGAACAGGCAGTTGAAAAAAATACATTCAAATAGACAGACTCAATTCCAGAAGGTATCATGAAAGGATGTGAAATGGTAAGAACTGCTTATATAAACTTTGACTGAAGTAGTATTATAGTTTTGTAGACTCCTGGAGGAAGATAAATATTTCAGGATATTTATCTGAAAGGGCACAGGGACCACTTGACAAGGTTAACTCCGGCAGCTCTAGACAGGGGTCAGCCTAGAACAAGGGTAGGCAAGACATGAACCACAGTCCATTGGTGGACTGCCAAGCAATTTTGGGGTGACTGCCTGAATAATGAAATAGCTAGTGGACCATGACACTTGGAGAAGTAGCCCTTGCCCTGAAAAAGTCTGCCCAGGCCTGGCCTAGAAGATGGCTGAGGGCCTCCTCAAGGGTCTACAATCTTAGCTTACCTGGGGCAAGAAATGTGAAGACGTGTATTCAGATCTCTGGGTTTGAGATAACATAGTACCCTTCTGAGAGGTATTTACTCTCGAAGATCAATCACAAAGTCTCTTAAGATGAAAAAGAAAGCCTATTTGAAGAAAGAATTGCAGGCACTATGACATAATAATAGAAAAATGTTTTGGTCAGAGAAATCCTGCTCAGCAATACAGGAAGCATCAACAACTTTGCTCACCAATAATTAATGTTCACAGGAAGGGAACCTTAAAGCAGTGTTGGCAGGGCCAGTAGACATTAGTCATGGGGAATTTCCACACAGGTGGTCAGCAGGTAAGGATGGCTGGCATGACAAAAGGCACAGAATACTAATTTAAAAACGCTTTTAATTTTATAGGACACATGACAAAGGAAAGACGATGGAAGTGCTCATTGCTGTTCTGATTAGCCACTGCCAGAGGCGGGTCACTTTACCCACATGTCCACCCACTCTTGGGGAAGCCTCAATGATCCAGTCCTATCCCCTGAAAGCAGCAAACATGTTCCAGAGATTCCAAACCTTGCTTTGAATATTTCATACTTCCCTTTGAATAACTATGCAAAAAGGAACTATTACATCACAAAATTAAGTGTAAGCCACTATCCTATGAAAATGGTAGAAACAATCCATTTTTATGCAAATATACCTTTCACTCTTCCCATTTCTTTCCAGTAACAGCAAGGAAGAAATATATACATTCTTAAAAGTAAATTACAAGGTACAATGATAGGCCATAAATCTCAGAAAAGAATAACATTTTCCTTATGAAATCATGATGAAATTATTGTCCAGATACCCTCTTTCATAGAAGTGGCTACACAGAAGAATCCCAACTGGTCTCCCACTCACATATAGAACTACCATGGCGGTCTGAGGCACTTGGGTATAAGGAAGAAAGCATGGACTTGAAAGTCAGATCTGAGTTCAAATCCTGGCTCCAACCACTTACTAACCTAACCTCACTGAGACTCAATTTTCTTGTACAAATGTTATGAGGATTAAATGAGATAACATATCCTCAATAATTCCTGAAATAATAACTATATGCTTAAGACAAATGACATTAGGCTTGGAGACTCACTGGATATCAAGAATGGCTGAGCTAAGAATAGGGAAAGTTTACATCTTCCCAGATGGGTTTTGAGGTAAGGACTTAAAAGCGTAAGACACTGTTTGAAGTGGGCGAAGGCCTTCTCAGAGGGCTGGACATAAAGGCAGAGCAGCTAGAGGGCACCTGCAGTACTGACTGCTTGGCCTCCCTCCCTTCTGGGAAAGGCGTTTCTCAATGATAAAAGGAGAAAGGAACCAGATGAAAGTCTCAGTGCCTTTCCTCATGTCCTGACTTTAGAGTTGTGTGAAGAAAGAGCTTGCAGTTGTGTAGCCACCATCTTGCAACCATGTGGTTGCAAAAAATGAAAACCAACGTACTGAAAATTATGGAGTTAGGATGGAAGTATGATGAAGTGTTGAGCTTCCAAAACAAATTTGGAAGTGCTTAGCTCTAGAGCTTCCAAAACAAATTTGGAAGTGCTTAGCTCTAGACTTCCCCTTATGTAAATAAACAGTGTTCTTAAGGTTTAAGCTACTAGTATTTGGCATTGTGTTCATACCTGAAAATATCCTAAGTTAGGCTGACCAGATGTACTGTTTTAAACAGGCCCAATGACACCTTGAATTTAGCTGAGTCAGACTTGGCTGGCCCCAAGTACCATTTGAAACGGGACAGTACCATTGTTTTCTGTCCAGTTGAAAATGGTACGTCTGGTCAGCCTATCCTAAATGCTACCACAGAGAAAACATTTCTTGAATCACTGTTACTAAGTTTTAGAAACACTGCTCCAATGTTTTATACTTAAGGATTATTATTTACCATGTGCCAGGTTTGTCACACATTACATGTGTATCTCACTTAATCCTCACAACAACCCTGTGAGGTAGGTAGTTTAACCCCTTTTTATAGATTCATCTGAGGCTAAGAGCAGTTAAGTGACTTGTCTAAAACTGACAAGCCAGCATGTGGCAGATCTGGGATTAGAACATACAAGTCTCTGACCCCAACGTCTACACTTTTAACTACTAAACTATGTAACATGTGAAGGCCGAGTCTTCCCTCAGCTTTATTTAGATTATGCTGACTGTATCTCTAACGGCTATGAGCCTGCAATTGTTTCAATTCATAAAGACACATTTTTTTCTGGGTTTGTACAGATATACCTAAAAGATGGAGCCTAAGTAATTCTCTATTATCTGTAGGTCCTTCTACAACTATGGGAGAGGACGCAGGAAATTTGTGCTGTGTTCTTTTAACCTAACAATGATTAAGTAAGTGGATAGTTTGTTGACAACTATAAAGTCAGCTTATCTTAAAGCTGAAAAAGACCAACAACTCGTGTTCATGATTTTACTAAACAGGGAAAGGCTCTAAAAGGAAGTGACTGGCTCATGGTTCCACTGCAACTAAGTGCCGGTATTAGGGTGCAATTCTAGGACTTTAGGGTCTATGTTCTAGGTGTCTTTACTACCACTGTTACATACAAATGAGCATGTACTCATTGCATTTAAAAAATACTGTACTTTTTTCCTAAGTATAAAAGTAGTACATTCTCATTGTAGAAAAATCTTAAAAACATAGAAAAGTACAAAGAAGAAAATAGAAATCACCTATAACCCTATCACCCAGAAATAATCACTGTTAACATTTTGACTTGGTATTATTTCGTTCCCATTTTTTTCCTATGCATAAATGTTTTTGTTTTTGTTTCTAATTTGGATCACACTTCATAGTTTTTCATTTTTATTTTTATCTTCCATTTTATCCAAGTCATTTTCCCCATGACATTAAATATTCTTTGAAAATGTTTACAAAGGCTGCAAAACCATTATATGAGTAGACCATCATTCATTTAAACCCTGTACTATTGAAAACCTAGTTTTCTTCCTTTAACTATTATATAGGGCTGTCCAGAAAAAAATCTAGCCATTATCAATATAATGAGAATGGTTACATGGCTGGATACTTTCTGGACAGCGCTCATATACCATGCTGCTGGAATATCTCTTCTGTTAATCTACTTCTGATTACTTTCGCTGTATGGATTCTTAGAAATAGAATTAAGGTTGATGATACTGGAAAAACCACTTTTCTGAAAAGTAGCCATTGATCCTACTACCAACATGTGTTATTTATGAGGTTTCTTTTTCCTCATTGTTTTCTCTGGTGTTGAATAAGTTGTGAACTATAACGATAGGCTTTCCCACACTCACTGCACTTAAAAGGTTTCTCCTTGGTGTGGGTTCTCAAATGGAGAATAACTTGAGAAGTCTGCCTGAAGGTTTTTCCACATTCATTACATTTATAGGGTTTCTCTCCAGTGTGAACTCTCTGATGATCAATAAGGTTTCGATTAGAAGTAAACGCTTTCCCACATTCATTACATTTGTAAGGTTTCTCCCTACGATGAAGTCTCTGATGTTCATTAAGAGTTTTCCTTAAGATAAAAGCTTTTCCACACTCATCACATTCATAAGGCTTCTCCCCTGTGTGAATTCTCTGATGGTCCATAATCTTTGTGTTAGAGACACATGTTTTCCCACACTCCTTACATTTGTAAACTTTTTTTCCTTTGTGCATTCTTTGATGTTGAGTAAGGTTTGAACTACGGCTAAAGGCTTTCCCACACTCAGTACAAGTGTAGGGCTTCTCCCCAGTGTGAACTCTGTAATGTGAAATAAGACCTGAGGTCCGACTAAAAGCTTTCCCACACTCTTTACATTCATAAGTTTTCTCCCGACTGTGGATTCCCTCGTGCCTAATGAGATGTGACTTACCACTGAAAGATTTCCCACATTCACTGCATGTGTAGGGTTTCAGTCCAGTGTGGATTCGCCGATGAACAACAAGGTTGGAGCTATGACTGAAGGCTTTTCCACACTCCTTACACTTAAAGGGTTTCTCTCCTGTGTGGATTCGTTCGTGTACTGTAAGGTTTGCACTCTGACTAAAGGCTTTCCCACACGCAGTACATACATACTGTCTCTTTTCAGCCTGAATTCTCTCATTTGTTGCGGGGTCAGAGGATTGACTAACATCTTTTTCAGATTCTTGGTCACTCACTTCTGTGAGTGTTTGATTGTCTTTAACTGGCTTATGTTTGAAATTTCTCATCTTTCTCCTCATTTTCTCTTGCATGGAGCATCCCAGTGGCCTCCTGAATCTTCTCTTTCCCTTCAGTGGAGCTTTCTAAATTTTTACTTCCTTGGCAACACCTCTGTGGTGTCGTCTTGAAATTACGAGATTCTGATTTTTCAGGAATACTTTGGAATCAACACCTCCACAGTCTCAGTTTCACCATCTGACAAAAGAAACAGAAATTGTCATATTCCCTGTCCTTCCTACTACTAGAAAGAGAATTATCTAAAGACAACAAGATGTGGTAGGCCACAGGGTCTCACATGGAAGAATAAGTATTCAGAGGTGGGGGAACTGATCAAAAAAGAAAAGAAAACTGACGTCAAAAATAGAAGCCAAGGTATAGGTTTACGGAAAACCAGGGCCTAACAGTAGCCCAATGGGTCCAGCTTCAGAATGAGTAACAAGTTGTATAAAATCCACCCTGGTTTCTTCCTATCTTGTGCTCTACTCCCAGAATTGGAGCCACCTAGCTGCTAATCTGGCCCAGAGAACAGCGATCCCCAACCGTTTTGACACCAGGGATCTATTTCATGGAAGACAATTTTTTCATGGAGCATTGGTGTATGGGGAGGGGATGGTTTCAGGGCAATTCAAGTGTATTACATTTATTGTGTACTTTATTTCTATTATTATTACATTGCAATAGATAATGAAATAATTATACAACAAATCTAATGCCACTGCTGATCTGACAGGAGACAGAGCTCAAGTGGTAATGTGAGCAATGGGGAGCAGCTGTAAGTACAGATGAAGATTCACTCACTCACCCACTGCTAACCTCTTGCTGTGTGGCCTGGTTCCATGGCCGGAGTTGGGCACCCCTGCCCTAGAAATAATGAACTGAAAGATCCTTAGTTCAGTAGCTCAAATGACTAATCTTCAGATCACTTTGGCTTTCAGTTTTTTCTGACCTATCCCCCTAGTACCAGTGATATAGTGGCTGGCACAAAATAGATACTCAAGACTTGTTTTATAGAACAGCAACTGGGATTCTGTCTTATTGTATAACTAAGATTGTGTTTCTTGTTTTAGTCCAGGTAGTTGACCCCTGTCTACATCCCTGTTCTTAGGTTCTGTCTTGATAATGGATAACACAATTCTTCCAAATTTGAAAATGATAAGACAGAGGAAATCATGAAAATGTAGAAGCTTAGTAAGACAGATTTTGGTTAGAAGAGCAGGTAGGGAGAAAGAGAAATGCTCAAGGATGTGCTATAAGGAAGCCTATGGTGGTTCCGGGGGACCTAAGGAGGAAGCAAGACTTGTCAGAAAATCAGGAAGGGCTAGCTGGAGGACAGTTTCATTGAAAGGAAACTTAACTATTTACCCTTTCCCCAAATGGATAGGAAATCCCTCAGAAATTCTGAAAGAATTCCTAGGCACTAGGGAGGTAGTAGGTTCTTAGCTAGAGAAGTAGGAGGAGGGACAGATGAGGCCATAGGACCAGCAGATCATTAGGAGTATCTAGGCAACTGTGCACAAGAGCACAATCTCAAGACAACTGGCAGATACATGAGGACCAGTGAGATCCCACAGATCTGTGACGACAAATCCCTGAGACTGATGGGTGAATGTTCTGATCTCAGGAGTACCATTCATTTTAGGCTATGAGGAATCCACAAAGCAGAGTTCTATAGAAAGAGTGTGTGTGTGTGTGTGTGTGTGTGTGTGTGTGTGTGTGTGTGTGTGTGTGAGAGAGAGAGAGAGAGAGAGAGAGAGAGAGAGAGAGAGAGAGAGAGAGGAAGAGAGAAAGAGAGAGAGAGAATTTTTTTGTTTACCTAGGGAGGTTGTATTCTTTTAATTCACCAGCATCATCTGCCTGTTCAGGTCCCTCAGAGCAGTGGTCACACAATCCTTGGTTATTAATTGACTGCAGTGGAATAAGGAATAACAGATAATACCTAAAAATAAATTCCAGAGAGACAGATGAGTGAAGTGTTAAAAAAGAAAAAATAAATAAAAGAAATATGAGGGGATTACTTGATCTCAGGGAAAGAAAGGCCTAAGCAAACCTTAAATATAAAATGAAGGCTAATACTATAACAGCAAAACTGACAGATTTGACCATATAAAATTTTCTGTACTTCAAAAAACAGCATAGCAAATCTACTATAAACTAGAGTTGCCTTATACTAGAACTACTTGTATGTATGTGTGTGTCCCTTATCTTCACATGTACACATTAAGCTCTAAGCCCCAGAGAGCAGGACCCACAATATTCATATGTGGGTCCCACACAGTGCCTGGCACAATGAAGGCTCTATAAATGTTATGTGGTTTAAGATGTTAAATTACACAAGTTCGGGATTCTGTCTAACTCTATCTGGGTGTCAGAAGGGTAAGAGGTGTACCCTCCACACATGACTACTACCATCATCACTCGTCCACCTGTCCATCCCTTTTGTGCTTCATATTGTTTGAACACCGTGACAGTGTATTTGCATTTTTGGTGGTTCTGTCTCAACAGGGCCACTGAAAAGTCTAATTCCCCTAAGAGACTGACCTAGTCCAACTATTCACAGATTCTCAGAATGTCAGAGCTGGAAGGAACCTCCCAGGCCATCTAGTCTTATATCAAATCAAAGATGAAGAAACTGGAAATTAGAGGAGAGCTAGTACTCAAGTCCAAGTCTCCAGACACCCAAATTTGAGTTCTACAACACCACTGTCCTAACCTAGGGTGACCGGATGTCCCGCTTTTGGCGGGACAGTCCCGATTTTTAACAATTTGTCCCGCGTCCCGCGGCATTTTTAAAATGTCCCAATTTTTGGAAAGAATGTACGACAAGCTAGGGAACGGCGGGAGATAGACCAAATTTTTAATCAAGAACCCCCTCCCCCCCAGTCAATGGTGTCCCGCTTTACCAATGTTAAAATCTGGTCACCTTATCCTAACCCAAACTCGACTCCTCAAGGTCCCACTGCTCTGTTTCTCTCCTCCCAGATAAATAGCCATCCAGAAATGCTCCCTTTCAGCCCTGGTCCCCATATTCTCTAGCAGACAGGATTCCTATCGCTATACTAATTTCACAGTACAGGTCTCGCCAGCTCAGGAGAGATAGGAATCACTCACTCACTCCTATGCACAACAGCCTCACTAAAGGATCTGTCCAACTCAGAGCTTGCCTGCTATCTTCCTTGGGTTTGGTGCACAAGTTCCTAATGGGTTTTTCAATCACTGTAAACAGACAGAAATGACTGAGCGCTCTGAGAGCTGTATTCTCAGTGGACACTCAGAGCAGTGTTCCCTCCCTGGGTAACTTCCCTTCCTATTGAACTGTGAGCAGTAAGCGTGGTCATTAAAGATGAGAAATGAAGCTCCCAGAGGCTGAATGACTTGCCAAAGGCTGAATGGCTAGTGAGAGACAAGCTTTCTGTGTGTGTAGGAAATCCTACTCCGTCACACCACAGTCACTCCCTGTCATCTGTTCTTGTATATCTAAAAGTCTCCATATTCCCCTCTAACTGCAAAAGACTTTCCAACTGAACTGTTCTCTGCAATTCAGCTTTCCAATGACAGTTCGCAGAAGAGAGATGACAGACGAATTTTGCTGAATCCGAGTGTCTTCAGAGAGACAGGAAGAAATAGTTTTAAAAGTTTGCTCTTCTTTTGGATCATTAAGCCTCAACATCTGTTTCGTTTCCCTCTCCAGATTCCAAGACCTGCTTCTAACCTTTCAAATTTGTTCCATTTCTTCCCTACCAGAATATAGTTCTGCCTTGTACACAATTGTAATCCCAGCACCACTACTCAGTTAAGTATTTGTTGAATGAATGAATAACCTTGTCTCTGGGTCCGTTTCCTCACCGGGAACACAGCGGGGATTGGACTGGTACTGTGAATCACACGCTCAGGGCCTGTAGAGTCCTTTGAGAGCCTGGGCTAGACTTTGCCCGCCATTACCTGGGTGGCCCACTGGCTAGGCGGGGATGACAGTGCTGTCAACACTACCAGCCCTGTCCGAGCTGGCAGCTACGCCGAGTGGGAGACGAGACCCACAACAAAGGGGCAGTGCCGAACGATGGGAGGAAGGGGCCCGCAACCCCCTGAACCACCGCCTTCCCGTTTCCGCAGCGGGCACCGGTGGAGGAGCCGACTCCCGACCTGTGTCCCCCACCCACTCTCAGGGACCGGCCGGAACCCCCACGCCAGGCTGCACATACCCCTCACCGAAAGCACCTGACCCACATCCTGGTACAAAGCGCAGAAGGAACTACGTCACCGACGCCCCTCTAACTGCCTTCCTAACCCTCCGGCCCTTCTAGGCATCGGGAGGTTTCCGCATCTATGTACGGAGGTGGCTGGCGTCCTCCCACCCGCTCGCAAGCCAGCCTGGTCTGCCGGTGCTCTGACCCCGCCTCCCGCCCAGTTTTTGCTCTACCATTGGCTGAGAGGACGAAGGGCTGGGAGAGTTCAGCCAATAGGAGGAGGGCCTTAGAAGGGCTAGAGCTTAGGGGAGGGACTTGGGTAGCACGGGAAGAAGACCCAATCAACTGGGCAGCCAGTAGGCACTGCTCCAACAGGCGCCTTGAAGTCACACTTGGTAGCTCTGGCTGCTAAGAGGAAAATTAATGTTTCCTTCCACAGATCCTGCATCTCTCTCATCCTCAAAGGTAGGACCAGCTACTGTTATCTGCAGCATAAAAACATAATTTTGGGGTGTCTACTATGTCACTGTACCAGGCTCTACAGATACAGTCGTGAAGACTATGAACTCGCTACCTCATAAAGCTTACCTTCAAGTCAGGGGAGACAATAGTAAATAAATAAATAGGTAGAACATAGTAGTGAGTAAGGGGAGAAGGAGAGAGAGATAGTGGTGGGACTATTTTACAGATGACAGGAAGTGAGCAATGGAACCATATGGGTATCTGGGGGAAGTGTTCCTGATCGAGGGAACACCAGGAAGCAAAGACCTTAAAATGGGAGGGAGGGAGGGTGCACATTGCAGACCACATAGGTTTTGGTTTTATCCCAAATAACACTGAAGGATTTGGGGACTGAAGAGTGACATGATTTTACCTTTTTTTCTTTCCTGCCACATGTTCAAAAATCTTAACAGACAGGATAGGAGCCAAGAAACCTGTACCTATAAATAGTTAATTTCTTAATTTCAGCCTTTAGTCATTCTGACAGAAACCATGCATGAACGTTTCACTCCATGACATAACATTTAAAATAATTTCTCTGGCTGCTCTTTGGAGACTATTCTGAAGGTGGGAAAGAGTAGACGTAGAAAGATTAAGAGGCAACTGCAGTATTCCAGATGAAAAGTGATGGTGGTTGGACTAGCTTAGAAGTGATGGAGTGGAGATGACGCAAAATGGTTCTGCATATTTCGAAGGCATGACCAGCATAATTTACTAGTGAATTGGATGTTGGTTAAGGGCGACGCCATGGTTATTGATCTGAATGACTAGAATAAAAGTGCCTTTTGGAAGCAGAGTAGACTGAAAGAACAATGAGTTTAGGAACAGAGATCAATAGTTTTGTTTCCAATGTGTTAAAGATGCCAATTAGACATCCAAGAGGAAATGCCAAATGGGCAGTTGGAATAGGAGTTGGGTGAAGAAATCCCAGCTAAAGATGTAAATTTAGGTTGTATCACTATAGGGCAGGATGGATTATCTAGGGAATTATTGTAAAGAAGTCACTTGAGGGTTGGACTTTGAAGCTCATTAATCAACATATATGTACTGAAAAATTTAAGTACACTGTATACCAGAAGCTTTCTTATCAATCAGTTCATATAGGTGGCACAACAACTACCACATTTTCTAGAGGACACTGAGAAACAGATTCAGAGAAATGATAAGACCTATACAAATTCATAACCCCAGTTGATGCTGGAAGTAGAATTCAAGAGCACAATACTATTGCCACCACATTAGGAACACTTAAGAATAATATTCATGTACATTTGGACATTTATAATTATCTTGATCTTGATTTTATTTTATTTGGCAGAGGGATCATTAATTCTCATTCAAGCTTCTATCTCCAAATCTGGTCCAGGGGATAACAACTCATTAATATTCTAGCCACAGTTGTTCTTAAACTTTGGAGAGCATAACTGGAACATGTTAAAAATACAAATTCCAGGGCCCCTTATCCAACTTCTTGCCTTTATCCACAAGTGTATTTTTTCCTGACAAAATCTATTAATTCAGGGGATGCCAGGATAACTCAGCAGGTTGAGCCCATGCCTTGAAACCACAGGGTCCAGGGATCAAATCCCAGCCCTGGTCCCTCAAACCCCATATGCTGAACTGCGGTGCAACTGGTAACCACAGATATTACAGAGAAGGTTCTCACCTCCCATGCAGGAGGCCCCAATTCATTTCCTGCCCCTCACAGCCCCACATCCATCTGTGTGAAATGAAACCATATCACAACCAATGATGTACAACAATGAAGCCTGCTCTGCCCACCCCACCCCCCTTCTCTCTCTCCTTCTCTCAAAAACAGTAATATAAATCTTTTTTTTTTTTAAATCTATTAATTCAGTCCAGAATGATGTCACTGCTCAGAATCAGGGTATATTGGGGGCTCACAATTGCCAAAATATTCCAAAATTTCAACTTTTAAAAGATTTATTTTATTGAGAGTTGAGGGAGAGAAGGGAGGAGGGCCCAGAGCACTCTCCATAGTTGTGCATCATTAGTTGTGACATAGTTTCATTCCACACAGGTGGATGTGGGGACCCACAGGATGGGAATCAAACTGAAGGCCTCCCATGGGAGGTTAGAACCTTCACCACCAAGCCATCTCAGAGGTTACCAGTTTTTCCACAGTTTAGCATATGGATTTGCACGTGCCAGGGCAGGGATTTGGTCCCCAGAACTTGTAGTTGCAAAGGAAGCGCTCAACCTGCTGAGCTATTCAGGCATCCCCAGTAATTTCAATCTTTATCATGACATCTGCCAGCCAAAAAATTCTAACTCATATTTGGATAAATGAAATTACTTACATGGTTAGTTCTTACTTTATTGGTAAGGTCAAAATGGTGATAACATAGCACTTACCTTTAGGAATTTACAATGTATTTGAGGTTATTTCTCTCAGGCTGTAAGAAAAAAGTCAAAAGATACTCCAAAAGTGTACAAGTGAATGTATATTGCTTTACAAATTATAAGGGGCTTTCATTGGCATTCACTAATTTAAGCCTGTGTAATTTTATGACATATCCTTATTTTCTAGATAAGGAACCTAAAACCTGGGTATGTGAAATGATTTGCTATGGTTGCACAGCTAGTACTGGACAATTTGAAATGTGGACTGGGTCTTCTGACTACAGATCCTGTGTTCACTTATCTATTGTCACACTGCCTCAGAATACAGGTTGCATTTCTCCCAAAGAGTATTGCGTTATATAATGAGCCATCCATAATAACCTTTTATCTTTTTCAAACTTTATTTTGAAATTTTTGAACATACATATACCCTCCAGCTAGATTCAATAATTAACATCTTGCCACATTAGTTTTTTCTCTCCTCACACACTACACATTTTATTTGTTATTGTTGAACCATTTAAAACTGTTGAAGAGATCACGACCTTTCAACCCTAAATATTGCAGCATGCATCTCCTAAGAATCAGGATATTTCTTCTATATAACTAAAACACAATTGTCACACTTAAGAAATTAAAAAAAAATTCTGTATCAAGTGGACCTACTATTAAATGCTATATCCATTCTGTATTCCAATGTCTCCATTATTGCCCAAATATCTTCTACAGAATTTAATAATCAGTGTTCACTCAATGCATTTCATTATAGTGTCTCTGTAGAGCCTCTTTTAATCTAGAACAGTTGAGTAACTTACTTTAATTTCACTGACTTTTTGAAGAGTCTAGGCTAGTAGTGTTGTAAAATGTCTCACATTGTATATACATCAAAAGTCATGATTTTGGGGAAGCCGGGATGGCTCACTTTGCAGGGCCAGGGACCAAGGATCGAATCCAGGCCCCGGCCCGTGCGGACCCATATGCTGAACTGGGGAGCTCACCCAGTTCAGTTCTCTCTGTCTCTGTCTCTGTATCTCTCTCTCTCTCTGTCAAAATAAATAAATATTAAAAAAAAAATGGAGTCAGAGCTATTTAAAAAAAAAGTCATGATTTTTTCTGATTGTTTCATCATTATATCTCTTTATATTTCTTATATATTGGAAGGTAGGAATAGAGGCTTAATTAAAGTTAAATCTTTGTTTCACGGTTGCATTAGAGCTTACTGCATTGCCTGCATCCTTTTATTTTTCTTTTTATATTTTGTGTGTATATTAAAAATGTTCCATAATAAAAGTTAAAACAAGACAATATTAAGTCTGATGGGGGGTGGGTTTGGATCAAGGAGAGGGATAAAGGCTAGGGAATCTTCTTTTGAGGTGATGAAAATGTTCTAAAATTGACTGTGGTAGTGGTTGCACATATATGTAAATATGTCAAAACCACTGAACTGTACCTTTTACATGGATGAATTATATGGTATGTGGATTATATTTCAATAAAAGTGTTTAAAACAATAAAAACTGAGGAAATCAACAGAGAACCAACCATTCATGTGCCCGTCACAGTGCTGAAAAGTCCAGATTTCAACTGGGAGTAAACTACAGACCAAGGAGCCATTTGGAATACAACCCAGGAGGCATGGTGTTCAACCCAGCAGAAAATGTGTCCACCTAAGAATAAGGTCAACTCCCATATTGACAGGTCAATACAGACTTGCCCTTGAGTCAAATTTATATTAAAACAAATAAAAACAAAAAACATTTTAAAAAGAACCTTGATAATATGCACTGAATTGTATCCCCTTTAAATTCATATGTTGAAGTGCTAACTTCCAAGAACTCACAATGTGACTGTATTTAGAAATAGAGCCTTTAATCTTTTACTGTACCAGCAAGTTCTTTTCCCAGGAATGCTCTGACCATTTAGTCACCCAATTATTGCTGTTTTGCAGTGAGATAAACATTTACTCTGTAGACATAAACTCTCTGTTTAGTCTTGAGACAGAGTCTCTGTTTTGTGTCAAGTTAATTTTTACTTTGTAGCCATGTAGCTGTCCATGTAATCATTTATCATATAAGAAGCTGTAAAAATAAACTCGGGGCTGGAGACCACAAAGACTTTCTGACAGTCCTCCCAACCCATCTTTGGTGTCTTTGTCTTTATTTCTCTTAATCCTCACGCCCTACTCCGGTTACCATTCGACTTTGATGGCAGGCTCCGTCAGTTGTGCACTGTTGAAATTTGTTGTGTGATATCAGAATACATTCTTAAATAAATGTGGTTATGTTATACATCATTTTAATGTGTATTTCTTGCTTTGTTTTTTTGCTAATGACTTATTACTTGCTGATTATTTTATATTTATTTTAGACTATGGAAATGATATTAGACAAAAAGTGAATTTGAGCAATTTTTTAAAGCTTTTTTGTTGTTGAATTTATTGGAGTGACATTGGTTAGTAAAAATTATATAGGTTCAAGGTGTACAATTCTATAGTACTTCGTCTATGTGTTATGTGTTCACCACCCAGAATCAGCTTTCATTCCAACCAATGTCACCCCAATAAATTTACCAATAAAAAAATTTAAAAATTTTTTAAGTATAATCTGATAAGCAGACCCAAAGATGCAAAGGTAAACCAAATTTAATAATTACAATTGCAATAACATAGAAAAAATTCTGTATGTAATATCCTATAATGAGAAGCCACTTCCATCTTTAGAAGTTTCTGGTCTGGTTGGGGAGAGGGGAAGGAAGACTACCCAATTTCAGGAAAATTCAAAAGAATTGTTTAAAAAAATTATTTATTATCAACTAGGATATGAACATTGTCTATACACTAAAAGAAATAAATACCATACCAAACCTCAAAGAGCCTACAGTAAGTTGGTATGAATGTACACACATATGCATTGAGTTGAGAATAATTTACATGGCAATTTACCAACAGCTGCACATTGTAGCACAGGTGAATTCGAAGCACTGAGGTCAAATGAATACACTTAAGAGGAATGAAGAAAATTTGAAGACGACAATCCTCCAGATATGAAATAAATCTAGAAGGGCCTGTGGGACATAGACTAACAAATAGAAAGGTTTTCTAGGTAGGGAACACAAATGATGAGAGTCTAGATTAGAGCAGAAGTTTTAAAGAGTAGGTGAGGAGAGGCACAGCCAAGAGAAAGGAAAGATGAAGCAGTCTCAGAGAATGACTTTATATAAATAGTGGAAGAGAGGAAGTGGAATAAAATAAGGAAGATATAACCTCTGTTATCAATAAGTACAGTCTTATTGGGATGCATAACTGAAAAATGGGATACATTTTTAAACGGGAGAAAGCAGGGAGGAAGGAAGGAAGGAAAAAAACAAACAAAACTGAAAACCTACCAGTACATGAGATTTGTATTCCTTACTTTCCCAAAGTCGGGAAGGACTGCACAGCTATTCCAACTCTCCCACTTTCATGACCCAGCAGACAGCATTTACAGAATGGCTCACTATGATGAATTACTTTAAAAGAATAGGTTGAGCATATTCCTTATAAAGAAAGCGTAATTCAAAGTTCCTTGCTTTCTGTCTTGATAATTCATGCCTTATGAAACTGACCAAGTCAGACTGGAGTGTTTCTCTCCAGTGTGAGTGCGCTGGTGGTGATTAAAAGTGGAACGCTGACTGAAGGCTTTTCCACACTCAATACATTCATAGGGTTTCTCACCAGTGTGAACTCTCTGGTGAACAATGAGTTGTGAGCTGTCACTAAAGGCTTTCCCACAGTCATTGCATTTATAGGGTTTCTCCCCAGTATGGGTTCTCTGATGTACCATAAGACTGGAGCTGTAACTGAAGACCTTCCCACACTGATTACATTCATAAGGTTTCTCGCCAGTGTGAATTCTCTGGTGTATAATGAGGTGTGAGTTTTGATTAAAGGACTTTCCACATTCATTACATTTATAGGGTTTTTCACCAGTGTGAAGTCTCTGATGTCGAATAAGACATTTACTCAGGCTGAATGCCTTACCACACTCACTACATTCAAAAGGTTTTTCTCCAGTATGAATTCGCTCATGATCGACAAGTTGAGAGTTCTGACTGAAGGCTTTCCCACACTCCCTACATTTGTAAGGTTTTTCCCCAGTATGGAGGCTTTGATGTCGAATAAGACATTTACTCCGACTAAAGGCTCTGCCACATTCCATGCACTCATAAGGCTTCTCCCCAGTGTGGATTCTCTGATGGTCAATAAGATTTCTATTAGAACAGAAAGCTTTCCCACACTCATTACACTTGTAGCGTTTCTCACCAGTGTGAAGTACCTGATGTCGGACAAGACTTTTACTTCGAACAAAGGTCTCCCCACATTCATTGCACTCATAAGGTTTCTCCCCAGTATGGGTTTTCTGGTGGTCAATGAGTTGGGAACTCTCATTGAAGGCTTTTCCACACTCATTACATTTATATGGCCTCTCCCCATTATGGAGTCTCTGGTGTTGAATGAGGTGGGAGCTGTGCCGATAGGTCTTCCCACACTTGCTGCATTCATAGGGTTTTTCCCCTGTGTGGATCCTGAGATGAACTATGAGCTGAGAGGTCTGCCTGAAGATCTTACCACATTCATTACACTCATAGGGTTTCTCTCCACTGTGGATTCTTTGATGGCCAATGAGGTGTGAACTCCGATTGAAAGATTTGCCACATTCATCACACTGATAGAATTTCTGTGCCTTCAGATCTCCTTGTTGTTCTGTAGGACTGGAGGACCGATTTGGATGTTCCCCAAGTTCCTTATATTCATCACATCCATCTTTTGTGGATTTGTTTATATCCTCACATGTTATTTCCAAGAAATCACTTTCTGGTTGGTTCCCTTCCTCATCTGAGGGTAGTACTTCTAGCTTCTCTAAGGCATCTTCACAGGCATCTGAAGGCTCTGGTCCCCCAGTAACCACACCACAGAGGCCTCCTGATGTCCCATCAGATGACTCTGATCCTTTAGTTATCTCCTGCTTTGGAGGCAACTTGGGCTTCTCCATCCCAGTGTGCCCTGCAGCCAAGAGAAAAAAGAAAACAGTTTTTACTAAGTTTTTGTCCCACTGAGGAAACAGAATCATCAGAAGTCTAAGTAACTGAAAAAACTTCACAGTATAGGTAAGGAATGAAGTCACACATTGAGAAGAGGAAAGAAAAGGAGAAATAGTTCAAATTTTAATTTATCAACAGAAAGACGAAGAGGGGGAAGATGGTCAATGGAGAATGGATCAAGAACCATCAGGACAGATAGATGATGATCTACTACAACCAAGTAAGCCGGGCAATCGAAAGGCAACACACCAGATGTAAAGCATGTGTGATCTTCCAGAAGTCATTTAGATGCTATGTCTCCTTAGTAAATATGAACTCTTAAAAATCTTTTTCAACCATGGCATTGTATGGTTCCATGATTCTCAGCAAAGATGTTGGGAAGAGGGAGAGATTGCAAATACCTCAAATCAAATATGATAAACAGTGTAGGCAAACAAGAGAGTTGAATGAAAATTTCATTATGAAGTGTAAAAACGTACAAATTCTGGTATAATAGGTCAAATCAAATATGATAAACAGTGTAGGCAAACAAGAGAGTTGAATGAAAATTTCATTATGAAGTGTAAAAACGTACAAATTCTGGTATAATAGGAAAATGTCAAAATTTTGAGAAGCTATAGGTTTAGAAATGTTGGAGAAAAGGATTGAATTGGAGAACAGAGCTCTAAAGGTGGAGTTCCTCTTGATCCTAGAACTCTAGGCTGATAGGAGTACTACACTCCTTTAAAAATTAAAAGGCAATTCAATAATTTGAAATATAGATAAAGATGTATTTGGCATCTTGATAATCTGGAATTATAAGGAATGAATAGTTGGATATGTGCTTTTGAATTTTAGAAAGTTTTAATACAAAATCTGGGAGAAGGTAGAGCAATCATGCTTATAGCTAAACATAAAATTTTTGGTTCCTTCAATAACATCTAAACCAAGGTTAAAAAATTATCATGCTAACTTAGAATGTGGTAGTTGTAGATTTCTGGATCCCTGACTCCTGAACCCACCCTCTCCAGAGTTGGCTACTGTCCTAGACTTGTCAATCACAGAACCTGCCCCACAAACATGTCCTTCCAGGACACTGTCATGCCCCAGTCTTTGCTCAGAGGGAAGCTGAGGCAACCACACTTTGTGCAAAGTACCCAGCCAATCCCATGATGGACCACAGGTAACTGGACCAGGGCAGGTACTATATCCAAACGCACCTTTTCTATAGATCAGACATCAATCAGCCTCTACTGTGGCCAGAGCCAAAGTTCTGCCCAAACAGACATGATATTTAACTACTGAACTGCCCTGGGAGTCTTTCTCTAAGTAACTCTGAACAGGAAGTAGGGCAAAATGAAGGAAACTCCAAGTAGGAGCTCAAGCTGAAATGATGCATGGAGAGAAGCCAAGCCATCAGGAGCCACAGCAAGCAGGAAGCATGAGGGAACAGAAAGTCTCAAGGAGCTATGAGGGGTCAAAAGATTCATAGTGAAGAGAATGGGGAGCAGCGGGAGGACGAAACAGATGTGCAGGGAGTAGCGTGTTACGTTCCCTGCACAACAGGCTGCAGACATTCATTTCCTTTTGTTGCTGAGGCTCGCAGGCTCCCCTGTCTCAATGAGGCCCTGCTTCTCCAGTTGGGGTTTAGCTGTCAGGTTGTTCAGGGTTCAGCCTTAGTGTAAGTAACACAGCTCATTTCTTACAATGACTTAAGTGGCAATCTGTTCCTTACAACTACAAACTAACTGAACCATCCTGGCTCAATCTACACTGACGAGAACACTGATAACTGTCAAAGCTGGGGGATGGGTGCAGACAGGTTCATCACACTGTTCTCTCTACTTTGTTTGCCATTTTTCATAATAAAAAGTTATAAAGGAAAAAAAACTGCAAAGAAACGGTAATGGATGCAGACGCTAAGGGGCCGGAGCACAGAATCATCACCCAGCGCGGCCAGGCTGCAGTAAGTCTCGGGCATGATGTTCCGGTTCTGGGCTCTCCAACTCCGCGCCGGACCTTTCCACCTCTTCTCAGTCCAGTCCACAGACAGGAACTTGAATGTGGCAGACCCCTGGAATGACAAGCTTCTATTGCTCAGGGACACTCCCCTCCTGAAGGGCAGAGTCATCAGGGGGACCATGAGCACAGGGTAAGGGCCCTGGTGGGCAGAGGGGTGAGGGAGGGAGAAGAGATGACACATGTAAAAGGACAAGTTCAGGGCAACAGAGTCCATGAACTCAGCAGGTGAGGCCAGTCTGGGGAAGCCACAGGAGCGATGTCAGGAGGGCCAGAGTTCAGGGTGAGCTCCAGGGCCACAGACTCAGAAACTTGGGAAAGGCAGAGAACCAAGCTCACCTGGGGCCTGACCGCCTGAGGCACAGGTGCCGTCGCCTGGTCTCCTAAAAGCCCCACTTGGGGAAGGGCAGGCACCTGGGAAACATGGTGATCTGAGGGAGGAAAGAAAGCTATGAGTGGGACACACCCTGACCTTGGCTCCAATAGGTCTCTATCCCAGAGAGTGGATTCTGAGAACCCAGGCAGCTGTACACACTCTCATGCCCCTTCCACACAGGTGTTGTCCTAACTGTGCTGTGAATTTCCATGGAGGACGCTTCTGGAGGAAACTGTATACTTCTATATACTTCTCTCTCCCATGGTTTCCCTAGCACCAGCCTCGCCCGGCTTCCCCCTCAGATCTCTGACCCTCATTCCCTGCTGTCTCTTCCTTTTCCTGCCCTCTCTCATTTGGACACTCCAGGTGCTCGGGCCTCAGAGCCTCCCTGTTCTCTGTCGGATCCCACCGACTCTCACTGCTTTAATGCTGCTCTCAGTTCCCGGCTCTCTTCGCCACCCACCACAAGCTCCAGCTGCCTTGTACATTTCACCTGGTGATCCCCAACACCTTAAGTTCAGTGTTTCAAATGCACTGCTCTTACCATTTTCCTTTCCTGACTTCTCAAGTTCTGTCAGTGATCCCAGATATTGGCCCAAATTCTCTAATTCCCCCTCCTCTCCATTGCTCCATGGATTCTTCCTTCACGATGCCTGTCGTATCTACCACTTTCCATTCCATCAGCCCTTCTCAAGCCAGAATCACCTCAATCACCTCACATTATTCTACACTATCCTCTCACAGAGGCTCCCATCCACTGGTCTCCCCACTCAATCCACATGGCTCACATGTGCCAGAGTGATCAGCCTGAACTACTTCCTAACTCATCATCCCCTGTCCCCCAAATACACTTCTCCTTGACCCCTCTTCAGTGGGTCCAAGGAACTGCCACTAAAAGTCTTTGCTTATGTCCTCTGCTCTGGCACCTACCACTTTTCTCTATCCTTATATTTCTTCCTGATTTTTCACTGTCCAATCCCATCCCACTGCCACCTCCTCCAGGAAGCACCCCCTACCCACTGCAGCTCACCGTTAACAATATCCACCTTGCTTATTTGTGACAGCATCAAATGCCTGAGGACAGATATCACTCATTAGTATCTTATCTTATGAGGTTGCATCTCTTTGCACTGTGACTCACTCTGCTAACCAGATAACAAGCTCCTTGAAAATGGTGACAGCATACTACATCTCTCTGTCCCCGACAGTGCCTTTCCCAGGACATGTGCTTGACAAAAACTAGCTAACTACACGAATGATTAAAGAGTAAGCAAAAGGCACAAAGTCACTAGAGAAGGAAGACAGAGGGCAGAGCAATGAGGGATCCCAATATGGTGGGAGATGGGGAGATGAAGGAAAGAAGACTCCAGAAGAGAGAAAGGAGAAGTGACTTGAGGCAGAGCTGGAGAGGTGAGTACCGGAGTGCCTTTTGGGGAGGTGGTGTGCCCCTGCGTCAGGAGGAGGCTCCAGGTGGGCTCCAGGGGATGAACCCTCACTGCGGGGTGAGGCAGGAGGAGAGTCCTCTGTTGCACTCAGGGTTGTCATCTCCTCCAAATGCATTTCCTGTTCCGGTGCTGGAGCTGAAATCTAGAGACAGGGAAATACAACTGTGCACCCTTGAAGGTACAGAACACCAAAACTCTATGAAGCACCCCTAGAAAAGAAACCAGGGAAAAGAGAAGCCAGTGTTTTTCCAGTCCTACCAATACAGCCTATGGAGTGAACAACTGTCAAAGCAGGGTCTACAGCTTGCAATCCTACTTGCCATCCCTTTGTTGACCTTCTTATTTGGAGCCTGAAGACCAGATTATATAACTACTTCCACTCTGTCAGTTCTTTAGACACAAATTCATTTTAAGAACCATCTATATAAAGGAGCCAGGAGAGCAACTCAGTATACTCCCTAGGGCTTTAGCCTGCAGAAGACCAATCAGCAGTACCAAGGAAATAAAAAACGATAGCTGTGCCTACCTGTATGTGCACAAATAATGCTAAGGCTGAAAGCTAAAGCAACATCCCTGAAGAGTGGCTGACAAACGTTGAAAAGAACTTTTCCAATTTCTCTCAGCAAAAGTGTCTTTTCTTTAGAGAAGCTAACCTTGACTGACTGACCAGGATAGGAATTTTCTCAAATTACCTGGTTATATTTTCTATAGCATGTATTAATCTTCATATTATCTGATTCATACCTTTATTGTCTATTTCTCCCCCCATGAAATATAAGCTTTTTGAGGGTAAGAGCTCTGTCTTGAACAATAGCTTCTAGAACAACGCTTGGGCCAACAATGGTGCTCAATCAATATTTGCTAACTGACTTCCTCTTGATATTTTGCTAAGAGTTTTTAGGGTTATCTGCAAATTCAGTGTTCAATATGTACTACCTCTCCCCAATAGTTTATATTAAAAAAAAAAAAGTCAAATAAGACCAGGTCTCTGTGGTCTTAGAGGCCTCGGGAATATCTCAGAGCACAGACCTTTTATTTCTAACTATTGCTTGTTGTCATGAAACCAGCTCCTCAGAATCTCATGGTTACTACTTTTACCAGCATTTGGAGCAGAAAACGTAAAACATTACCTAAATAAATCACATTTATAAGCTCGCTTGCTCTGGCATGTACATAGTATGGCATAAGGGAAAAGTAACTGCTCCTTTAATAAACCATGCTGGATTTGCCTGAATGGGTCACATCTGCTGTGATGGGAAGGGACTCGCTTGCTTTAGTGTCTCTCTCTCCAGTGTAGTGGTGGGACCAGGAGATTCCCTGGGGTCTTGTTTCTCAGGCTCTCTACTGGACGGTTCTTATAAATGGGAGTGATAGCTCTCAAATACAGCAGCTGTGGGTACCACCCAGAAACAGAACTTAACTGCACTGTGACAACACAACCTTGCCATTCAATAGCAATGAAATCCTGTACAGTTCCTGTTCGTTATCTCGGACTTACGGGCTTCCTTTCTTTACAGGCATGAAATCCCCATTCCAATTGTCATTCTAAGACAGCATTCCACAGCAAGACACTAGGGGAAAGCTAGGGGCTTCGAACCTAAAAAACTGGAAAATCCTGGTTCCCACACCTGGCGATTCTCAGCAATAACCACACTTTGGTTAAGTCTCAGAGACAAAGGGAATACTCTGTAGTTCTGTCATCTTACATGAGTCAATTACCCATTCTGTGCTCGTACCACTTGTCAAATGGAGACGATGATTACTACCTGCATATTTTGTAAGTCTGCTGGGAACAGAAATAAAATGCAGAGTTTAAGAGCATTTGTAAGTCACATGATTCTGCAGCCCAGCAGGGATTATTCTATAGCCCTCACCAGCCCCAATGTGCACACATGCACATGCGCACTCCTGCTAAGCAGACTGATCTGCCCTGATATTCCTTAATCTCCTTCCAGCAAAGTGCCATGAAAAGACTTGTTTATTCATTTAGCCATAAATACATTTTATACGCCCATGCCAAGAGAGAGTCCTGTTCTCATGTCTTCGTGTCAGAAAACTTAAGTTGACAAAAGTGGAAGAGTAAGAAATTGAGATCCTACTCCTAGGTTGGAGCCATGAGTGTTCAGCTACCCTGACCATCAAGTTAGTCACTCTTGTGGCTTTGTGACTCAGTCACTTTTTTCTGAGGCTCCCTGGATAAAAAGGACGGAGTTTCAATGGAGGGAGCACTCTCTTCTGCTTAAGCAAAAGGAGGTAGGAAACACAACTTTTCTTCCACCCTCGTCACCAAATGGCACTCTAAATACTTCTCCAGCCACTTGCCTTTGCCCATGGTTGGGCCTAGTTGCTCTCTAGACCTTGGTGATGGCTGATTTGTTCCAGTGTGTTTGTTTCACAGGAAGTAATGGCTGACAATGGATTTGGTAACTCTGCATGGGCATTGGTTAGTACTCTTGGAAAAGGTGTGTAGATCCTCTACCTGCCAGGAGTGCTATGTCGATCTCCAGGCTGAAGCTGGGCTCACAAAACACTATCTCACAAAGTGATACACAGAGCTTAGCTGCATTTTTGTTTATGGCTTGGAGCACAAAGCTATTTCCTCTCTATCCAAGGAACTAGCTCAGGAATCCTAAGGGCAAACCAGTCTAGAGCCCCAGGAATGAAGAATGCCAATTCCCAGGCTAATTAAGCACTAGAGAATGGTTCTCGATGCCACCTAGACTCAATGCTCACCTCTCCTGGTCTACTGAGGTGTCTCTGGAAATCCTCCACCACAGCCACAGCTTCCTCGCCACTCTCGGGGTGATGCAGCTGCACCCAGGTCCGGAGCTCCCCGGGCAGGATGCTCAGGAACTGCTCCAGCACCAGCAGCTCCAGGATCTGCTCCTTGGTGTGCACCTCTGGCATCAGCCACCAGTGACAGAGCTCCCGGAGCCGGCTCAGCGCCTCCTGTGGCCCAGACATCTCATGGTAACATAACTGCCTGAAGTGCAGCCGGAAAATTTCACAGACAGGAGGATGGTTCTTTTGGAGACTGCAGCCCTGCCCCCAGGCCTGGCTCCCTGGCTCCTGCTTCACCGTCAGGTGCCCCTCCTTCTGCAGAACAGCACCCCTGGCAATGAGGCCTAAAGTCCCCCTGCCTTGGGCAGCCATTGTGACCCCAAAGAGAAGCTTGTTCCAGCAGCAGCTTGTCTGATTAAAAGCAGTTTGTCCAATGATGGTCTCAGGAGCTGTTTTTCAGAGATGGGAGTGTGGAGTGATGGGATTATCGCCTACAGAAACATCAAGTGAGAAATCAAGAGTTCCCAGAGTGTTCAGCCCCAGATCAATGACAGAACCACAACAGTTAAAAAGCAAAGTTCCAGAAAAAGAAAAAGAACACAACTAGGGCAGTCTCTCTAGGCATCTCTCCAAGTGACTTGCCTTCTTAAATTTTCAGTGGCTCCCATCACCTACAGGATAAAGCCTAAAAATCTATGCCTAGCTTTCAGACTTTTACAACCTGGCCTTGGGTCTCGGTTATAGCCACACCCTCTACTGCTCTTCTCAGGTATCCAGGTTAGAAGGACAGCAATGATAGCCACATGTGGGATATGCAAGATGATCCAAAGGGAGCATTAAAAAAAATACTAAATTGGGGGTGGGGGAGGAGGAAAGAGGCATCAAATATATGGTGATAGAAAACTGACTCTGGGTGGGGAACACACAATGCAACACACAGTCGATGTAATGTAGCTGTACACCTGGAACTTATGTATAAGTTTTACCAACCAATGTCACCCCAATATACTTAACAATTAACTTAAAAAAAAACAACTAAATTTTTTATTTAACTCCTACTTAAGTGTATCTTTTATAACGTGCAGTAATTTACAAATGCACATATCTTTAATTTACAAATAACTTATGTTGGAAATGTAGACTTAATTTAACACTCTTCTACTCTTCTTGCTTGTAATAGAGGTGCACAACAAAGGAGGTCTGGGACTAAAGAAAGTTTCTAGAGAGAAAGCTAGAATACTCCTTGCCTGTTTGGCTTTTACTTCTTCCCTTACTCCTAACTTATCTGTCAAGACCAGACAAATGCAATTGTCTCTTGAAGGCTTTCTTGATGCAGGAAGAGGGCTGGTAAACTTCTCTGTACTGCTCACTATACCAATGTATTGTAACTAGTTTATACACAACTCACCACTCACACCCTCCAAACTACTGGATGGCCATCAAAGGAAAGAAACCCGATGGAGTCAGAAAATGCAACCTTTTTCTACTCAACCCACCTTCCCTAGAAAGCCTTCCCAATCTCTCCAGGCTTAAGTGTGGTTATTGCCACCAAACCTTCTGCATGCAAACCTCTATTAGAGCACCTCTCACACTGGGTTTGTGGTTTACAGGGCTGTCTCCCCACTTTCTGAGGACTCAAAAGGGCAGGGCTGGTTCCCAGTCATCTTTGTACATATTTTGTGTACAGCACACAGAAACACCTATCTGGTAAACGAATGTATGTGGTTTATTCAGCTGATTCTGAAGTGAGGGGTAGAGGACCGCGGTGCCAGCTAGGGCATCTGTGCAATAATGCTTCCAATGCACCATGCATCTCGGTACCCTGGGTAAGCTACTTCTCTCTAGGCTAAGGTGACCAGATTTTAACATTGGTAAAGTTTAACACCATTGACCGGGGGAGGGGGGGGGTTCTTGATTAAAATTTTGGTCTGTCTCTCGCCGTTCCCTAGCTTGTCCTGCATTCTTTCCAAAAATCGGGACTTTTTAAAAACGCCGCGGGACGCGGGACAAATTGTTAAAAATCGGGACTGTCCCGCCAAAAGTGGGACGTCTGGTCACCTTACTCTAGGCCTTAATTTCTTTAAAAGACAAAGGTGGACTTAACAATAATCTGTAAACTCTGCTCTGAGATTCCCACACCTGCAGGAAGTTCAAGCCGTTTTCCCAACTTTCTGTACTGTTTCAAATGCTCTGCAGCGTAGCTCATCTGGAATTTTTGTGTCTCCGAGTCACACTCCACGTCTGAAATTCCGACAGTCCGAGTGCAAGGCTGGGAAAACATCTACATTTCACGTTCAACCAGGTTTCCGAGGTGCCGCTCACCTGGCCACGTCGGCCCTGCTCATCGCTGTACCCGCAGGTGCCTGGGTCCGTGCCAGGCACGGCTGGTCAGGGGACAGGGACAAACAGAAGGTGCATCGGGCGGCTTCGGAGCATCGCTGGGCCGGCGCGGCTGGCCGCGGGGGCGAGGCGTGGGCCCGGCCAGCGTCGCTGACTTGGGCTGGGGGCGGCTGCGGCCCCAGACTAACGACCCCAGCCCCGACAGCGCCTCCCTCCCCTCCACAGGGCCGCGCACTGGGGCACCGCGGCGGCAACGCCTGGGCAGCGGTCACCACCGCGGACCGCTGGAGAGAAAACAATGGCTGGGCCGGAAGTGAGAGCCACCACTTCCGCCGCTCCGGGATCCCGGAAGTCTGAGTCTCCGAGGTGGGCACGCGCGCCCCGCACCTGGGAGGGCAGGCGGCACCTTGTTTGCCCGGACCATTCGTTCCCGGGCTGAACGGCCACCGGGACGGGAGTGGGGGCGGGACCTCAATTAAGGCCCCCGGCTGCATCCTGCAGCCCTCCGACCACTCAACGGCTGGGCAGCCAGCCGCGCCGCAGCTCTGCCCTTTCCCCTGTGGGTGGCATGTGGAAAGATAGCCAATCTCAGAACCTGGAAGACCGGGTAGTTTAGGTTTCTAGCCTCTCTGTTCAATAAAACTATCTGTAATGATGAAAAGGTTCTATTTGTGCTCTAACCCAATAGCCACCAGTCCATGTGGTAATGGAACACTTGAAATGTGGCTAGTGCGACTGACAAAATGAATTTCTAATTTTATTTGACTTAATTTAAATGTAAGCAGCCATATGTGGCTAGTGGCTACCACGTTGGACAGCCGCAGCTCTATGATGCTCTATAATGAAGGAAGTCAAGGAAAAAGGGGGTTGAGAAAATTTTGGGTGAGCCAACCTAGAGTATCTGCCACAGGACTTCTCTCTCTCTCTCTCTCTCTCTCTCTCTCTCTCTCTCTTTAAGCGAAGGAGGGAGGGCCCTGAGCAGTCTCCATAGTTGTGCATTAGTTGTGACATGGGTTCATGCCACACAAGTGGATGTGGGGTCATGTGGGGAGGAACTGAATCAGGGGCCTTTTGCATGGGAGGCAAGAACCTTCACCACCCAGCCATCTCATAGGTTACCAGTTGCGCCCCAGTTCAGCATGTGGGTTTGTACAGGCTGGGGCTGAGATTCAATCCCTGGACCTCACAGTTACAAGGCAATCACTCAATCTGTTGCGCTATCCCTGCATCCCCTACTCCACTTTCTTGAACTTACCTTCTACCTTGACTTCAGTGATACCATATTCTCTCAGTTCCACTTCTTCAACACAACCTGCTTGGTAAAAAAGCATCAAACAATTACTGGGATCTCAATGTAAAGCACGCTCTTCCTCCATCCACCCTATAAATGTCAGTGTCCTCAGATTTTCATAACCTTTCCATCTCACTTTTCACACTTTCCCTCTCTGGGTGAGTTCTACTCATTGTTTCATCTAACTCCCACCAGCTGATGACTTCCAAATCTGAATACTACATGAACCCCAGCTTCATATATGTTTCTCTATTTGTCTCTACATAGATGTCTCATGGGCACCCCAAACTCAAAATATCTCAAGTTGAATATTTACCAATGGAATGAATATTTATTTTACACCAACTGAATGCCAGACAGCGGGTTAGATGTGAGGGACAAAGACACAAATAGGCTAGACATGAGTTCTTTTTGGACCCTATAGTTTGGCAGGTGCAATAGGCAGGTTTTCTCTACTAGACTAGTTTTAACTGTCTTCATTTGGTTCCATTCATTCTCATCCAAGTACAGAGTATTATTTTGTTTTTCTCCTTTCCCATCTCCATCCCTCTAGATCAGTAGTTCTGAAATTCTTTATAATCAGGAACCCTTCACACGCTTAAAAGTTCTTCAGGACCCCAAAGAGCTTTGGTTTGTCTGATTATATCTCTTGATATTTATTGTAAATAAAACTGATACACCTTAAGCATATTTATTAATTTAGAAATAATAACCCGTTACCTGTTTATATTTGCATTATTTACCAGATATTTTGAAACATAACATTTTTTTTAAGATTCATTTTATGTTTGACAGAGACAGAGAGAGACAGAGAGTGAGGGAAACAGAGAGATGAGAGATTTTTAAAAAAAGATTTATCAGTTTTGACAGAGACAGAGAGAGAGAGAGAGACAGAGAGTGAGGGAGACAGGGCCTAGAGCAGTCTCCACAGCTGCACATCATCAGTTTTCCACATGGTTTTGTTCCACACAGGTGGGCGGGGGACCACATAGGGCATGAACTGGAATGGGGACCTCCAGCATGGGAAGCTCACCTCAGTTCAGCATGGGGGTCTGCACAGGCCGGGATATGATCCTCAGTCCCTGGGGCTGCAAAGCGAGCGCTTAACCCACTGAGCCATCCCGGCTTCCCCACATGTAACTTTATGACAATCATTTAACTCGGATTTATTGAGCATTTACTGTAGTCTATGTTGGGTGCTGTCCAGGGTCCTGAGAGCACAATCACTAACACAGGATAGAGGCGCCCCTAGTGGACAGAAAAGGACAACTATACGAGAAATGAGTGCTCTGCAGAGAAATCATGAATCCTCTGTTTTCATCTCACTGACTAATATTAGTAGTCTGCAACTTTTGGAAGTTTATTTCTAAAGGTAATACATAGGTTGGAAGACAATTACAGTTAGTCTTATGTTCCTATACCAACAGGTACCGTAAAAACAAATTCATCCTCCTCTCTGAGAAGTTACCATTTAAACTAAAATTTAGGTGGAAAAAGGCTGCTATTCCCGTGAAGACGTGGGAGAGGAGCATGCCAGGCAGATGGAGGAGTTGCCACCAAGGTTCTGAGACGAGGCATAACTGACCTGGCTGATCAAGTAACAAAAGGGAGACCACCGTGACGGGATGAGAGAGTGACAGTGTCAGAGATGCTGTGGAGGTGGACAGGGGCCAGGCTAAGGCACTCGAGGTTGCTGGGGAAACTGGTGATAGGGTCAGGCTAGGAAGCACGGAGGCTATTTCTCATGTTTCTGAGAAAGACCAAGCCTGGGGCAGGGTGCTGTGGAACCAGAAATACAGGTGTTGGTTTGTGATCAATTTTGGAAGGAAAGTGAACAGGATTTTCTGATGATTTAGATTAGGGGCAGGCAGGGTGAGGGTGGAGAAAAAAGAGGAATTGGGGGAAGCCAGGATGGCTCAGGGGGTTAAACACTTGCTTTGCAGCCCCAGGGTCTGAGAATTGAATCCTTGCCCCGGCCCATGTGGACCCATATGCTGAACTGGGGTGTGCTTCCCATGCAGAAGGCCCCCAGTTCGGTTCTCACCTCCTGCCCTTGGTTTGGCCCCTGGCTCGAGGGGGTGTGTTTCCCATGCAGAAGGTCCCCAGCCCAGTTCCTGCCCTGCGCGCCCCCACCCACCTGTGTGAAACAAAACTATGTTGAAACCTGATGATGTGCAACTATGGAGACTACTCTGGGCCCTCCCCCTTCTCTCTGTCTCTGTCCAAAAAAAAAAAAAAAAAAAGAGAGAAATTGAGAGTAACTTGTAGGCTTCCTGACTTAGGGGTTGTTCTTGTAGGGGCAGATATTTTTTCCCTTTTTCTTTTCTAGATTCTTTGGCTGGCCTGAAAATTAAATTGACATAAAGCAGATTAACAGGAGAAAAGCCGAGGTCATAGGAGAGCCTCACAAAGACAGGAGATTCAAAAGTGGTTGGGCAATGAGGCTCAGATGCTATCCTGAACTAAGGAATAGGAGAGGGGCCTGGAGCTTCCAGGGGAGAGGGGAATTCCCGGGAAGATGGGAAGAGCAGACATTTGGCAATCAGATGTTTTCCCTGCCATGCAGGTCTTTCAGATAAAAACATTATCGCTGGTATTAGCTCTCTTCCTGGCACAGAACACCTATCTACGGGGAGGTTAAAGGCTCTTCCAGATTCTGCTGGGTCTGAACTTGCCTTCACCTCAAAACAGTCCACATGCCAAAGTGGCACATTGGGGCGCCATATCATCTTCCCTTCATTCCCTTTTATCGGTTTGAAGTATTCCACTTTGTACCTTTTAAGTGCTTAATCTTGGAGTCTGTTTTGTCACTTCTTAACATTACACCAGCTTCTTTTGTTGTTAGAATTTGTTTGGTAAACCTTTTTCTATCCTTTATTTTATTTTTTATTGTTTGAGAAAGAGAGAGAGAGAGATAGATAGATAGAGAGAGAGCGAGAGAGAGAGAGAAGGGGGAGGGCTCAGAGCAGTCTCCATAGTTGTACGTCATTAGCTGTGACACGGTTTCATTCCACACAGGTGGATGTGGGGGCACGTGGGGCAGGAACAGAACTGGGAGCCTGCAGTGGTTACCAGTTGTGCCACAGTTCAGCATATGCCAGGGTTGCACGTGCCAGGGCCAGGAATTGAACCCCAGAGTTCACAATTGTGAGGCAAATGCTCAATCGCTGAGCTATCCTTGCATCCTCTCTCTTTTTTTTTCCCCCAACCTTTTCTATTGTCTTGGTTAAAGGTGGGTCTCCTGCAAGTCTCTCTCTCCCTCCCTAACCTGCTTACATACATTAAGATTAGCTGATAGTTGTAAAATATTGCTGAACAGAAACCTCTTTGAAAATGAAGTAGGGCGGCCAGAAGGGGGCGCTCTCGTGCCTTACGTCCATCACAAAGCACAACTAGGGAAACAGCCCTTTCCTAGGGTCCTTTTCCCTTCTAGAAAAGAACCTCCTCTTGTCTGTTTTAGCAGATTTACTTGTGGCTCATCACGGTTGCATGTCCTGGGTTGCAATTTCCTGCTTTCTGAATAAATCCGTGTTTGCTGGAGAAATATTTGGCTGACTTTTTGTTTGCTGTCAACATACCCTTGGACTTTTTCTTTGTGCCAAAGTTGTTAGATATGGTCTAACAATGTCATTTATACCCCATGCTTTCTCTCCTGTATTCCTCCTTTTCTGTTCTTTGGTACATGAAAAATGGAGTGGGAAAACCGGAAATGGGGGCCTAGTAGGATGTTGGTGCCAGAGGGTAAATATGAAACAATTACAGAAGAGGCAGAAAAAGTTAACAAGCACCAGCCCTATGGGGGCTAGCAGCCACTCCCCTGGGACCACCTAGGCCCAAGCCCTAGCGATAAGTTTTTTGTCAGAACTTCCCTAGAAGTCAGAGCTAAGACCCCAACCAGAATTGTCAAATTTTTTACCCCTGCGCAACCTGCTGGAATCTGCCCGCTGCCTGACCCCAGCTTCATTAGAATACAATTATAAGGGCCCCGAGCCCCGGTGGGTTTTTCCGTATGCATTCTAAGTAAGGGCACCTGCCCAAAGAAAAGAGTTATGGAACCTGCACATGTCAATCAAACGACCTCCGTCTGTCCATCAAAACCCTGAGCTGGTGCGTCACCTTTTCTGCTGTAAGAAAATGTACTTACACTGACCTTTCCTCTATAATCAAAGTTAACCTGAAGTTCTGAGCAGCCGTCTTCTCTAGATGCTGCCACGGGCCTTCTCTTTTCTTAAAACTTTTCTTGCTTTGCTACTTTGCTGAGCCTTGTGAGTTCTTTCACGTCCTGCTAACAACCAGGGGCATCAAAAACCCACACTTACTGTCTGAATCGGGGTGGTGGGAAGCAAAGGCTGGGGGTGAGAGACATTCTCAAGGAGTAATCTGTGGGATGGAGAGGGGCAATTATAGCTGCGGCAATACCGACATCTCAACTGTGAGGTGAGGAAAGGGTGGGTTGTCTAGTTAAAAAATAAAGATGTATTTTTCACATTAA
This sequence comes from Craseonycteris thonglongyai, assembly GCA_004027555.1. Classification (NCBI taxonomy): domain Eukaryota; kingdom Metazoa; phylum Chordata; class Mammalia; order Chiroptera; family Craseonycteridae; genus Craseonycteris; species Craseonycteris thonglongyai. The sequence goes on from PVKE010001954.1 coordinate 85,592, forward strand.
ACTTATGGTGCTGAAGGGGATCCCAGTGAACTATCCATGAAGCAATGGAAGCGTGGGGGTCAGAGTCTGGGTTCCTGTTTTTCAGAGGCCTGTGGGCATATATGCAGAAAGTCAACATCTCACTTTACCATGTTCCAAATCCACCAAAATGAAATGAGCCAGGAAAAGGTTTTTTTTTTTAAGATTAAAAAAAATTATTTTATTGTTTCTGACAGAGAGAGACAGAGGCAGAGAGAAACAGAGAGAAGGAGGAGGGCCCAGAGCAGTCTCCATAGTTGTACGTCATCAGTTTTTTAACATCGTTTTGTTCTATACAGGTGGGCGGGGGCCACACAGGGCAGGAACTGGGCTGGGGACCTTCTGCATGAGAGGCAGACCTCCTCCAGCCAGGGTCCCAACTGAAGGGCAAGAACCGAACTGGGGGCCTCCTGCATGGGAAGCACACCCCAGTTCAGCATATGGGTGCATACGGGCCAGGGATTCGATCCTAGATCCCCAGGGCTGCAAAGCGAGTGCTTAACCTGCTGAGCCACCCCGGCTTCCCCCAGCAAAAGTATATTTACCTAGCCAAGTTAAATATTAAAAATGTTAAGAAAAATATGCCATACACTATATTATGAGAGAGACAGGAGCAGGTGAAGCCTTGTACTACATGAGAACAGAAGAACATGGGATAAATCCGAATCTTTTTAGCGAGTTCCCGTGTGACTGTATATACCGTACAGTCTGAAAAGCACTGGTCCGGGTGGAGCCTCTTGTTTACAGTTTCTGTTCCATCTCTAGGAGCCCTGCAGTCCCAAGGAGGAAAGGGTGGGAAGCAAAAGGCACATATGAGGTTAAATTAAGGCTTTCTACCCAATGGCAATGAGCAGGTCATGCTGACAGCTGAGGACTCTAAAATCGAAGGAGAGAGGGAGGAGGCTGGAACCATTGGCCAGCCTTGGGGTCAAAAACAACTTGGGTGGAGCAGATATTTTATACAGCCCCACCTTCCAATCAGACTGTATCCAGCCTTATCGCACCAAATAGAGGAGGCGCCTATCACTCTTTTTAAGAAATGAATTTGGGGGGAAGCCGGGATGGCTCAGTGGGTTAAGCGCTCACTTTGCAGCCCCAGGGACCGAGGATCGAATCCCGGCCCCGGCCCGTGTGGACCCATATGCTGAACTGGGGAGTGCCCCCAGTTCAGTCCTCACGGGGGTGAGACCCCGGCCCAGTTCCTGCCCTGTGCAGCCCCGCCCACCTGTGGAATGAAACTATGTGGAAAAACCAATGATGTGCAACTATGGAGACTGTTCTGGGCCCTCCCCCTTTTCTCTCTACCCCTACCCAACCTTCTCCTAAACCAGGGGTGGGCAATTGTTTTGGCTCAGGGGCCGCTTTGTGGAAACAAAGGTCAGCGGAGGGCCACACCTTTTAAAATGATTGCATTTATTAGTTAATTTTGCATTTCAGAAAAGATATAAATTGTATCATAAAAATCTGATGTCTTGGCGGGCCGCAAAAATACCTGTAGCAGGCCGCAGTTTGCCCACCCCTGCTAAACAAATAAATCTTAAAAAGAAAGAAAGGAAAAAAAGAAAGAAAGGAAGGAAGGAAGGAAGGAAGGAAGGAAGGAAAGAAATCAAGTTGAAGCCTTTCCATAGGGCACAAAACAAATTTAGACCAGTGCTTCTCAACTCCAAAGCACAGAGGGACCTCGTGGGGAGCTTTATAAAAATCCAGTGCCTGGGTTTATGTGAATGAAGGTGACTTTTACAAATAACTTAAAGATAGAGGGATGGTTGCCAACAGGAGCCCACCATGTCCTTAGAGGATTGGAACTTTCAGCTCTACCCTCTAATTTCTGGGGAGGGGAGGGGCTTGAGGTTGAATCCATTGCCCATGACAAAATAATGAAGCCTCCAGAAAAACCCCAAGGACAGCTTTTAAGCCCTTTTTTTGGCCACTTTCCTCTTTGGGGAACCAGCAAGCTTCCATGTGCCACTGTGTGGGGCCCCAAGTTCCACGGGGACAGAAGCTCCTTTGTTTGCGACCTTGCTTTATGTACCTTCATCTGCCTGTTGAATCAGTTGGTAAGCTAATGACTAAATGAGTTTTCTTGAGTTCTGTGAGCCATTATAGCAAATAAATCAAAGCTGAGGAAGGGATCACGGGGCCTCCGCTTTGTAGCCAGTTGGTCAGCACAGGCAGCCACCTGGGCTGGCAGTGGGCATCTGACGTGGAGGGTGGTCTCACAGGACTGAGCCCTTTCCCTGAGGAGTCTGAGTCCATCTCTGGGTCAACAGTACCAGAATTGAGGTGAATTCTTGAGAACCCTGACGGCATCCCAGAATTACTTGTTGGGGTGGGGAAGCGTCCACATACCTATTGGAATTAGGTCCAGGAAACCTTTTCCTCTATCTTCGAACATACCCCGCTATTTTTTATTCTTTTCTGAAACTCCTAACAGACAAGGATGAGACCTTCTAATTCCTTCCTCTATGTCTCTTAACATCTCGTTCATATTTCCCAATCTCTACAGCTCGGTGCAGGAGGGTTTATTTCAGGGTATCTAATATGCAAAATTACTTGAAACAGAAATCCTCCCCCCCCCCCCCAGTGCTGCTGGGTCTAGGCATGGGCATGCAACCTCAGTAGGCCAATCAAAAATTTGTTCTGAGTTTTGTGGAATTGGAACTGAGGACAAAGCTATTTGATGTGTTCTGGCAGACTTTCTAGTCTGTTTCTAATGGCGTTGAAGAAGCGTTTATGTAAGATCTCTCCAATAATTTCCCCTTTTGTTCAAACTAGTCTGATTTTTGTCTCTTATGTGTGATGAAGAAAATCCAAACTAAGGCATAGGGCTATTGCCAAATTTCCAAGTGCCATTTCAGAGAGTATCAGGAACTGAAGACCAAGAACATGAGAAATTTGAGAGCTTCTAAAAGCTTAGTGTATTTGTTATCTACCTATTGCTATGATACATATCATATAACCACACAACACATGGCTTAATCAGCAAACATTTCTTATCTCACAGTTTCTGAGAGCCAGGCTTTCAGGAGCAGCTTAGCTGCATCGTTCTGGGTTAGGGTCTTCCGTGAGATTGTAGTCATGATGTCGGCCAGGGGTATAGTCTTCTGAAGGCTTGACTGGGGCTGAGGAAGCCCCTTCCAGGATGACTCAACTCGCATGACTATTGAAAAGAAGCCTGAGTTTTTCACTAGCTGTTGGGAAGAGTCCTCGGTTTCTCACCACATGGGCCTTCCTATAAGGCCGCTCAAGTGTTCTCAAGACATGGCAGCTAGCTGCCTCAGTGTGAGTGGTCTCAGAAAGACAGACAGCAAAGAGGAAGCCCCAGGCCTTTTTATAACTCACTCTTAGAAGTGATACACCATCATTTCTGCCTAATTCTATTTGTTAGAAGCAAGTCACTAAATCCAGCCCACATTCAAGGGGAGGGGAATTAAGATCCTTGTCTTGAAGGAAGGAACAGCAGAGAATTGTGGACATATTTAAGAAACACTACACTTTCTCATTCCTCCCTGGGTTGTGGAGATAGCATTAGCTCCACTGCTCCACCTAGACCACTATTCTGCCTGAATTTACAGCCTTTCTTCTTTTGAAGAAATTGATGTCAGCCTTTCAGACGCACTACTCCTCATTTCAGGAATTAAGCCCGTGTTTTTCCATTCATGAAACCCATACCTCGGCCATGGCTAAGCCTGAGGGACTACAACACTTATTCTAGACCAGGGGTTCCCAACCTTTTTATACGCTAGGGCGCATTCTAAAGTACCGGTAGGGCGGCGGGCACCAGCTATTTCTAAGGATATTTATTATTGAACAAGAATAAAAAATAATAAACAAAAATAATTTAAAAATAATAAATTTATTGTACAAATTATATACACAAAGAAACATATATAAAAAACGTAATACAAAGTAAATAAAAAACACACGTATAATAAAATCATTTAAAAAACATAAAAGAAAACATAAAAAAAAACAATCTGTCAGTGTGATCTTTGGCATTGCATTTCATTGGCCAGTGCCTCGTAATTTGGAGAGTATGACGACAACCCTGTTAGCAAACAATTATTAAGATGCTCATCGGGAGAAATGATAAATTACAGTCATTTCTGGCAACATGGATGGACCTAGAGACCATCTTATTAAGCGAAATAAGTCAGACTGAAAGAATCAGGAAACACATGACCTCACTTATAGGTGGAATATAAAAGTGAAAGTAACAAAGACACAGAGACCTATGGACACACTCAATAGCTTGGTGATTGCCGGAGGGAGGGGGAGGA